>JAJJLH010002353.1:0-25295 GCA_023806865.1 Isotricha sp. YL-2021a | reverse complement strand
AAGTTTCTTTTTTAAATTCATTTTTAGGAATTATTTTTGGTTTTTTTATCTTTTGTTTTAATTTAGATAAATAATTTTTAATTGAAATGAATAAAGAAATTAATTCACATAGAGTTATAGATTCAAATTCAAGTTCATTTAATACAGATAGTGATATTGATTTACCTAAACAAAATTTTAGTGCAATATTAAATAATCCATTATCAAAAAAATTATTTATCTAAATTAAAACAAAAGATAAAAAAACCAAAAATAATTCCTAAAAATGAATTTAAAAAAGAAACTTTGAAATTTTCAATAATCGATATTTTTCAAAATGATAATTTAATTGAATATTTTTCAAATAAAAATGAAAAAGAAATAGAAAAAAAAGAACAGAATAAAAAACATAAGAAAAAAAAGTCAGTTAAAGATAAAAATGATAAATCAACAACATCAAGTGAAGATTCAACAATAAATCAAAAAACTTTTCAAATAAAAGATTATATTAATAAAAATTATGATGATTATTTAAAAATATTACATCATGATTATTCATCTTTTCATTATAATCATTATAATAGAATGATTTATGGAAATAATTATTTACAAGAAATAAAAGAAGAAATGAACTCTAAAAATTATATTTCAAATTCTGATCATGCTTTTGATAAAATTGAACCAAGATTTTTAGTTGATGAAAGAATTTATAAATTAGATGAAAAATTATTACAATTATCCCCTTCTGAATTACAATTTAATATTTCTAAATTAATTGAACAAACTGGAATAATTGAAATTGAATTAGAAAGGATTAATGAATATAATTATAAAATTAGGAATTATATTAATAATATACAACCAAATTTATATAATAATATTTCTTCTTTTTATGAGATTGTTAAAGATTTAAAAGTTAAAAGTCAAAGTATTAAGAAAAATTTTATTTTAGTTTCTAGTAAATTAATGTTAAAAAAAAATAAACAAGTAAAATTAAAAAAAATGAAATTTATTTTAGAACAAATTAAAGAGTTTAATAATATTTATAATAATAAAGAAATTAATAATTTAGATAAAGCATCAAATATTATTGAATCAATACCAAAATTAGATGTTGTTAAAGAATTAAGAAATAAAATTGATTTACTTATTGCAAGTAAAAATGATTCTTTAGTTGAAGAAATAGAAAAATTAATTTCAGATTCTTTTAATAATTTATTTACAATATCAGAAGAAAATAATATGAATAAAGGTGAATATTATAAAATGGATAATAAATTATTTACTGAGATTATTGATTTCAGAAAAAATTTGAAAAATAATTTGACTTTAAAAATAAATGAAATTAGTAATATTAAAGATATTCAAGAAAAATTTTTTACTGCTTCTTTTTCTCAATATATAAAAAATAAATTATTAAAAAGATTTATTGAATTTAATTGTGATACTTTAAAATCAAATATTTTAAAAATTCTATCATTAAAAAATAAAAATGAGATTTTATATGTCTTTTATCTTCAACAATTTTGTGAAAATCAATATGAATTAATGAATAGAATTTTTAATAAAAATGATAATAATGAATTTTTCAATATTTTAAAACCAAAATTAATAGAAAAATTCACATTAATAATATCTCAACATATAAATGTTATATTTGATGAAATTAAAAATTATTTAAATAATGTAACAGAATTTTTAGTAAAAAATCATTTAATAAAAGAAATATTTAATAATTCAATATTAAAAAATAATTTAAATATTTCACAAAAAATAGAAGAATATGAAGAGAAATTTATTTTAGAATATTCAAAAGTAAAAGAAAATAAATTAAAAGAAGGAATAAAATTTGATAATTTTATCCCTTTAGATAATGTACCATATACTTATCAAATTTATATTAATAAAATAAATGATTTTAATATTTTAAAAGTAGGTTCATATGAAAATAATATTCAATTTTTTGAAATAACAATAAATAAAGATAAAGAAAATGAAAAATTATCATCAATACAATTACCAAATAATTCTCAAATTAAATTAATACCTACTTCATTTGAGATAATAACATATACATTTGAAACTTTAAAAATGCTTTCTTCATTTTCAATAAATAATTATTCAAAAATTTTAATATCATTATCTTCATTATATAAATTATATGCTCAATTAAATAAAGAAATAATTATAGAATCAAAAGGACATTTAATTTCAATAACTCAAAATGAAATATCAATATGTTATTATAATTATATTTTAATTCAACAATTAATAACAATTATATATAATAATGATACAAATAAATTTTTAAATCAATTTAGTGGAGGAATTTTTGATAAATTATATAATGAATTAACAATTATAATTGTTGAAAATGAAAAAAGTTTAAAAAATAAAATTAATCAATTAACTCAACAATCATTACAAGAATGTATTCATAAATTTATTAAAATAATTAATGGAAAAAATTATCCTATTGTAAATAATCCTGAACTTCCAATTAATGAATTTGCTTTAAGTTTAATTAAAATTGTAAAAGCAATTTATAGAGCAACTATTAATTCTTTTGGTAAAGAATATATTAAAGATATGTTAAAGAAAAATTTAGAAAGTTTTGTTAATGAAATTGAAAATAAAATAAATGATATTATTATTGAAGGTGATGATGAAAAAAAACAATTTAAAAAAGATTTTGTTTTTATTAAAAAAAATATTGATAATAATATTGATGATTTAAATTTAGAAAACTTTAAAAATAAAATTACAATTATTTCAAAAAAGTTTTTCCCAAAAGAAAAGAAAAAAAATAAAAAAAATAAAGAAAAAGAAGATGAAAAATAACAATATAAATTTAATTAACATTCTAATTTATTTTAAAATTAATATATTTAAATTATAAGATTAAAATTTCCTTATTTATACTTATAAATAATAAAAATAAAAATTGTTTTTATTTATTATGTCTCTAATATCACATATAGAAATAATAGAACAAGATGAAAAAAAAATTCAACCTAATCTTTTAAATAATTTAAAAGAATCAGATAATTGGAGATTTAATAAAAATGATAGTATACATGATCAATGTAATTATTATAGAATATATATGGGTAATGAAAAAAATGAAAAAAATTTTATTGATGATAAATTATTATCTTCATTTTTAAAAGAAAATGAAAAATATAAAATAAATGAAAAATATTCTCAATTTAATTTTTTAGATATTTTTTTTCATGATAATTCAACAAATAATTTTGATTTATTTTATTTTAATAGTGATAATAATAATATTCAAATAGTAAATTTAAATATTAATAATGAAACATTAAATGAAAAATTAAATGATGAAGAAATATCAAATATAAATTTAATTGATATTAATGAAGGAAATTTAAATATTGATACTAATTTAATTAATATGAAATTTTATAATGAAAATTTAATTTTTTGTGATAATTATTCAATTTATTATTATAGACATAATGAAGATTTTTCTAAAATGAATATTGCAAAAAAACAAACATTAACAGAAATACCAAATTATTTTTTATCTGATTTATATCTTGATACTTTTTTTATTTTATCAAAATATTATGAAAACAAAACTCGTTTAACATTATTAAATTATGATTCTTTTTCAATTTTAACTCAAATATATTTTGATGATAAATATAATGGAGGGATATTTTTTAATACACAAGACTTAATATTCTTATATCAAAAGTCTCTTATTAGATTATGTGATTTTAGAGAACCTTTAAATATAAAAAATTCAATTATATTTAAAAATAATTCCTTTAATATAAATGATATGATATATATTGATAATTTTAATTATATTACAATTTCACCTGAAAAAATATCATTATTTGATTTAAGATATCCAACTCTTCCAATAAGTGATATAATATTAAATTTAAATTATAATCAAATTCAAAAAAAAAAAATTTTAAATGATGAAAATTCATATATATTATTTGATAAATCAAGAAATGATCAATCAAATTTAAAAATAAAATTAAAACCAGAATTAAATCAATTAATGGATAATTTTTTAGATTATAATCTAGTAAAAAATGATAAAATTGAATTAGATATTCATGATACTTGTGGATATATTGATAATAATGAAATATATTATAATTTCATTGTTGATAATTATAATGGTGTATATTTAAATGTATATAATTTTGATGATTTTAATTATAAAAAAGAAACAATTTCTAAAATGAAAGAAGAAATTATTAAAAAAGAATCAAATGATAAAATTGAAAATAAAACTTTTTTTACTAATTTAAATTCTTTATATAAAAAATTTTCAGATAATATAATTTATAAATCAATAAATAATTCTAATAATAATAATGATTTTATTAATTCTGATAATGAAGATGATTGTGATAAACTTGATTTTGGTATTGCAATTGTAGGAGGAAAAAAAAAGAGAATGTATCATATTAATAATAAAAGAAAATTAATTGAAAAATTAGTTTTAAATAAACAAATATCAGATGAAGAAAAAGGATTAACCACAGATTCAATTTCTATTATTAATAGTTCAAAAAGTAATAAAAATAATTCTAATAGAGTTAGTATTAGTAGTGAAAATAGTGAAAATGAATTAGGATTTGATATTAATGATAAAAATATTATTGATGAAGAAAAAATTGATTTTCTTATTAAAGAATTAAATTTAGAAGAAAAAAATAATTTAGATAATAATTAAAAAAAATATATAAATAATAAATAAAATGTATTATGATATATTAATATATATATTTCAATTATATTTTAACATAAGTATCTTCTAATTCAATTGCAGTTATTTTTTTTCTCTTTAATAAGAATATTAATAAATTTATTAATATCAAAATAATACATATTATAAATAAAAAAATCAAAATTATATAAAAAAAATTTGATTTTTCTATTTGATTACAATAAAAACCTATAACTTTTTTATCTTGATCAAATATTAATTGATATTTTTTCATAAAAGGTTTTCCAAGAACCCATCTATTTAATATTTTATTTTTTTCAAATAAAACAAGGAAATAAATAGTATTATTTACATTTAAAAAAACATCATTAACATTTAAAACAAAAGTATAATTTAAAACTTTACTATAAAAATTAATATCACTAAAATTATCTTTTACTTTACTATCACTTTTACAATAATAAAAATACAATTTAAAATCATATTCAGATAAATTTTTAAAACATTCTTTCTTATCAATTAAATTTTTAAATAAATTATCAAATATAAAATTATGAAAAACTTCATTTCCAATAAAACCATTATAATCAATAGTAAAACTAGTTAAATCATTTTCACTAATTATAAAATTACCAAATGAAATTTTATTAAATTTAATAGACCAAGAATAAATTGAATTATCAATTTCACTTTTTTCAAATTTTAAATATCTACCATTAAAATTATTATTATATTCATGAGGATATCCTCCAATTATTAATTCTCCTTTATCTTCATTTTTTATATCAAAAAAAAAGGAAAAACCATATGATTCAATAATATCTCTTTTTTTTAATTGATATATAAAATTTGTATTTTCTATTTTTATTTTTAAACCAATTCCAGATGATTGAATATTTGAAAAATAAGTTCCTCTTGTTGCAAGAATAAATGTAATATTTGTTAATTCAATTTTTTGATTATTTTTATGATTTATAAATATGAAATTGTCTGATGAAATATAACCTTTTGAAAATTCTGTTCCTGAAAATTTTTTTTCTTCACTTAGTTGTTTATATGATTTTGATAATGATTTATTATAATTTTCTGGATATTGATATCCAGAAAAATAAAAATCTGAATTTTCTAATCTTATAAATGATTTTATCTTTTGATTTGGATTTCCTATTGTTATATTTGTATAATAATTATTATCTTCAAAATAATCTTTTATAAAATTAAATTCATTATTTAACTTCTTTTCTTTTTTATCAAATTTCAAAATAATAATACTTAAAGAATAACAAAATAAAAGAAAAACATATTTAATCATATTCAAAAAATTAAAAATAATATTAAAAAAAAAAAAAAAAAAAAAAAAAAAAAAAAAAAATAAAAAAACCCTAAATTTAAAATCTAAAAAAAAAAAAAAATAAAATCAAAAAAAAAAAACCCTTTTATTTTATTTCAAACCTTATCTACAACTAATCCAATAAACATATAATGAGTTTCATCCCCAGGAGTATAATAAACTTTCTTAACATCATCAGGAATTTGACTAGCATCCATAAATTGAAAATACCATTTTTTCAAAACAAAAGTTTCACTTGCTTCTTCATAAGTAATACCCTTATCTAAAAATTTAGGAGTAAACCCAGTTTCTTTTACTTTATCAATATCTCTTCCAGATTTATTTCCCATTAAACTTAATTTATCTCTATATTTTTCATCAAAAAATGAAACTGTAAAATATTCATTTGATTTTATAAACTCATATGTGTATCTTGTTGGTCTTATAAATACTGTTATCATTGGTTTTCCCCATATTGTTCCCATTGATCCCCAACTTATTGTCATACTGTTAAATTTTTCTTTTGTTCCTGCTGTTACTAAACCCCATTGTTCATGAAATTTTTTAAAGGGATTATAGGATATTTTGTCAACTTTTTCCATTTTTTTTTTTATTACTTTTTTAAGGAAGTTAATATTTAAAAAAAAAACTATTTTTTTTTAAATGTTTCAATTTTTTAAAAAAAAAGAATTTTTTATTTTTTTTTAATATACTTTTTTTTATTTTTTTTGTATATTTTTTTATCATGGGACAAGATAATGGAAAAAGAGAAAGTATTTTAATTCCTTTTAATCAAAAATTGGATGAGGAAATTAATGAAAGAATTAGTATTAATCAATATGAAAAATCTAAAAAGAAATTTAAAAAGTTTATAAATAAGCAATTTATTCAAAATATTGAATCAAGTAATTTTTCTCATAAATTTAATGAAAAAGACTCAGGTTTAAATCACATAACTAATTTATTAAATGTAATATATTCAAAAAATATAAATAATAGTTTGGAAAATTTATCAGGGAGAACTTTTTATGAATCATTATTTCAATATGATATTATTGATAAAGATAATCATGATGTCAATTTAATAAATCAATATATGATTAATGATATGCAAAACTTAATCAACCCAGAAAACACATCGAATAATAATGATACACAATCAAATAATAATAATTCAAATAATAATGAAAATCCTTTTGAAGTAAAAAAAAATAGTAATAGAGAATCTAATAATATTGATAATAGTCATTATGTAAATAATGATAATAATGAAATATTAATTTCAAATAATCAAAATATTCAAAAAACAGAAAATATTCAAAAAACAGGAAATATTCAAAAAACAGGAAATATTCAAAAAACAGGAAATATTCATAATCCAGAAAATATTCAAAATATTCAAAATACACATAATATACAAAATATTCAAAATAATAAATCATATAAACAAGATATCAATAAAGAAAAACAATTGAAAGTAAGAAATGAAAAAACAAAAATTCAATCAAATTTTATTGATGAAAATAAAAAAACAAATATAAATACAAATATAAATACAGTAACACGAATAAAAACAAAAATTAATTCAAATAGGGAAAAAAGTACAAAAAAAAAGAAAATAAAAAATAAACCAAAATCTCCAAAAATTACAAATAAAAAGGCATTAATAAATTTAACTTTAGATATATCAGATATAATTAAAACAAGTAAATATACAAATAATTATCCAAAAAATAAAAAAGATTTTGAAAAAATGGATAAAAAATTAAACAAAGAAATTCAAATAATTACAAATCCAGAAACTAATATAAATGGAAAACAATATAGAAAAATATTAAATAATGAAAATTTTTTAAATGTTATTGATACTTTAACACAACCAAATAAACAAAAAAAAGATTTAATTCAATCCTTCAATTATAAAGAAGGAATTAATAATATTTCAAAAGGAAGAAATAAAAGTAGTGATATAAATGATAGAGATAAAATTCAAAAAAAATATTCTGAATTAATTTATAAAAAATATAAAAAATAGATTAATTATTTTTTTAAAATTAAAATAATTTTATAAAAATGAAATCAATTTTCAGTAAAAAAAATATTAATAAAAAACAAAAATTAAAAAAAGGATTTTTAGAAATTGAATGGGATGAAATAAGAAAAATTTTATTAGAAGGAAGAGAAAGAGAAGTTTTTATTAAATTAAAAGTATTTAGAGAAGAATTTGGAAATTATTATGATACTTATATTTATTCTTTTTTAGATGGTTATAGAATTACTTTATTAAAAGCTAAAATTGATAATGAAAAAATTCCTTTACAAATAAATGATCATTCTTTTATTTTTAATTTTAGAAAATTATATAATGGAGATAGTATTAAATTATATTTAAAATATAGAGAAAAAAAATCTAAACAAAAAAAAATCTATAGAAGTGAATGTATTTCTTTACCTGATTTTTTACTCGGTGCTAAAGTGAATTTTACTTTATATGTACCTAAATTTTATGATATTTATTATTGGAAAAAGAAAAATGTTTTTAAATTAAAAGAATGTGAAAATAAAGATGATAATAGTCAAAATCTAAATGGAAATAATGAAAATAAAAATGAAATAAATAATTTTAATAAAATAAATAATGTAAATGAAAATGAAAATGAAAATAAAATTGATATTAAAAGAAATGAAAATAAAGAAAATTTAAATATAAATAATAATGAGAATCAAAATAATGAAAACAATAATCAAATTAATCCAAATAATGATTTAATAGATAATAAAAATAATATTAATACAATAGAAATAAATAATAAAAATCAAACACAAAATAATAATAAAAAAACTAAAAAAATAAATAATAAAAATGATAATATTGAAAAATTAAATGAAAACAATTATATTTTTACATGGAATGGTGAAATAGATAATGGTAAAATAATCGAAGATTATATATATCTTAATATGAAAAAAACAAAATGGAAAATATCATTTAAGCAAAATTTCAAAACTCAAATATCAAAAAAATCAATAAAAGAATTAATAATAACAATACCAAAATATTTTAAAGGAGGAAACAATAATATAATTGAATATAATATTCAAACAGATTTATCAAATAAAATAGATGATAATTTCATAATAGAATCAGAAAAAAATATTCAATTAAAATATAATAATTTATCAAATGGAAATGGATTTTATTTAATAGAATCAATAATAGAAAATTCATCAGAAAAAAATTATATTTGTGAAAATTTTAATATGTTCTTAATTAAAGTATCAGATAAAGAAAAAGAAATATTTACTCCTTTAATAAAACAAATATTAAAAGAAGATAAATCAAATAATTTAGACCACATAAAAATAGGAAATTGGATAAAAAAAAATATAAGTTATGATAAACATATTCCAATAATAAAAAAAAATCCAATTGATACATTTAAATCAAAAAAAGGAACTTGTAATGATTTAACAAATTTATATAATTGTCTATTAAAAATAATAGGAATAAAAACAATTTTTGTTTCTGGATATGTAATTGAAGAAAATAAATATGATAATAATGGAGGAAATGATTTTGATTATCATTGTTGGAGTGTTGCAGAAATAAATAATAAATTTATTCCTTTAGATGTTAATTTTCAATATTATAATGGCAAAATTCCTAATACTCATTTATTTGGTTGTTTTGGTAATTCTAATATTGATATTAAATGTACTGAAAAAATTATTTTGGAAAAAATTGAAGAAAAAATAATAAAATATTAAAAAATAAATAACACAGATATTTTATAAATTAAAAATATTAAAAAGATTTTAGACAGTTAATATTAGTAAAAAAAAATTTTTTTTATTTTTAAAAACAACTTTCTTTGAATAAAAAAAATTTCATAAAAATTCAAAAATCCAATAAAACATATAAAAAAATCTCAAAAAAAAAAAAATTAATCTAAAGAAAACACACATTTATTAATCAATAAAAAAACTCAAAAAAAAAAAAAAAAAAAATTTAATCTTTTTTAAAATTTTCTAATAATAAAATAATTTAAAAAAATTTATCTACCATTATCATCTGGATTAGGGACAACAGGAGGTTTAGGAGGAAGTTTTTCTTTTTTAAGTTCTTTTTCAATTCTGAATTTTTCTCTAAGATTTAATACTCTATTACATTCTTTAGGAGTAGTAAGACGTCTACATCTTTCACGAACTGGTGGTTTCTTTTTCTCAGTTTTATCTTTTTTATGATGTGGTTTTCTTAAATTACAACAACTATCATATGATTGCCATGTACATTGATATGATTGTCTTTTTAATGGTTTACAGTCTAACAATCCTTTTTTTGGTTCTTTATCTTTTGGTGGTTTTTTTTGAGATTCTATTGATATGAATAATATTACTAAAATTAAGAAAATGAGTTTGTTCATTTTTTAATCTTTTTTTTTATTTTTGTTTTGGATTTTTATATTAATTTTTTTTTTATTTTTTTTTTTTTTTTTTTAAGGAAAAATGTATCTTTAAAATGAAAATTTTTATAGTTAATTATTTAATTTTTTTTAATTAATTTTAAATTTTTTTTTTTTTTTTTGGAGATTTTTTTTAATTATTTAACCAAATAACTCAAATATTGATATTCCTTTTATTTTATCTTTTATTTCATTTGATTTTTCCTTTTTAACATTATCATTATCATCATCATTATTATTATTTATATTTTTCATTTCTTTTTTTTTATTATCAGAAAATAAAAGGTAAGATAGATTTTCTTTTGTTGAATTATTTCTTATCAAATCAAAGTTTTTTTCACTTTTATATTTGAATTTTGTATAAGCTTCATCAATAATATTAATATACTTTATAGATAAAGGATTAAATAAACCTTCTCTTGTATTATTATCAATATCAATTAAAGGAATTAAAAATCTATCAATTAACATATTTTTATTTTTTATTTCTTCATCAAAAAAAACTTCATTTTTTATTAAATTAAATGTATCATTTGGACAATTAATTTCAAAACATTTTTGACTTTTTTTTATAAAATCTGAATTTTGAGAATAAGTATTTGAAAAACCTTTTTTTAATCTTTCAAATAATAAATTTATGTCTTCTTCTTTATATTTTTGAAAAATATATTCAAATGTATAATTAGAGAAACATTTAGGACAAATAACTTTTTTTCTATTAATAAAAGTATAATAATTCATAATTTCTCTAAAACAATCAGAACAATTCAAAATATTACAATGATAATATTTACATATTTTTTTATTTTGTTTTAATTCTCTAATAATTAAATTTTCTTCAAGAAAAAGTTTTTGTAAAAAATAATAAACATTTTCAATAGAACTTGAACTTAATTTATATAAATTAATATTTAACATTCTTAAAAGAGTATTAATTAAAGGAAAAAATAAATAATCTGAATTAAAATTAATAGCATGACATAAATCTTTATTATTATCAAAAATTGCATTAGACCAATAAATAATTTGACAATTCATAACATCATTTGATTCATTTTTTATATAACTAATATGTATTGATCCTGGTTCAACAATTAAAGTTTCTCCTGGATTTTGTATAAAATTATAAAATTCAATATTTAAAGATTTAAAATAATCAATATTAATATTTTCAATATTAATTGATTCTATTTTATTAGCATTTGAATTATCTATAATATAATTATATATTATTACATCTTTTGATATATTTAATATAAATTTTCTAAATTGAGACTGATTTTTTTTTTCTTTTAATATATTATATAAATTAGTTAAATAAATTCCTTCTTTTGGATTACATTTTATATTTATTAATTTTGGATAATTTAAACCAGGAATATCAATTGGACAATATTTTAATAAATCTTTTTCTCCTTTTGGATAATAATCTAATTCATTATTACTTAATTTTTTTTTAATTTCCTCAAATTTTTTATCTTTTAAATAAGTAATATTAACAAATTCATTATTTAAAGAATTACCAATTTCTTTTATATTTTCATTTATTATTTTATATGATTGTTTTTTTATTAAATCAAAACCAGGAAAATCTGAAATTAATATACTTGATTTAATAGGTTCTTGAAAATAAAATTTTGGTATATTAAAATAAGTTTTTATTTCTAAATTTTTATCTTTTTTTTCTTCAAAATCTTTTATAAATGAATCTTTATGTGATAAAATTGGAATAAAATTATTAGATTCATCATTATTTAATTTTTTAGATAATGAAACAAAAGATGAATTTGATTTTTTAGGTGATAATATTGGAGAAAAATTATTATTATTTTCATCTTTATTAAATTTTTTAGGTGATAAAATTTGAGAAAAATTATTATTTCTTTTTTCTTTATTTGATTTTTTAGGGGAAAAAATTTCAGGAAAGTTATTATAATTTTTTTCTTTATAAGATTTTTTAGGTGATAAATTTAAGTTATTTTTATTATTTTCAGATACTATTGAAATTTTTTTATCAAATGATGATTTTTTTTTAATTAATTGTTTAACTTTGTTTATTTTTTCCCTTTTTTTTCTTAATAATTTAACCATTTCAATTTCATTTTCACTTATACTTGAATCTGATTGACCAATTAAAATTTCAATATCAACTTCTAAATAATTATTCATTTATTTCTATCAAATCAAAGAACAAAATAAAAAATATTTTCAAAAAATTAAATTATATATTAAATATTATTTATTTATTTTATTTATTTTAATTAATAAAAAATAAAAATTTCTAAAATTAATAAATAAATTTAATTATATAACATTTAGAAATTTATTGATTGATTATTAAATTTTTTCAATTATTTTTATTTCTTCTTTCCATTATTTTATCAACATCATTTCTCCAAGAAGCAGAAAATTCATTATAATTAGATAAAAAAACATCATTAAAATTATTTTTTTTACAAGATTCTAAGCCATTTAAATTAAAATTTGTTTGATTATTATTATCTTCTTTTAATGAATGAATTATTGTATCATTATTTGAACTTTTACTTTTTTCTGATTTTAAATCTTCTATTCCATTTACTTTTTGAATTGTTTGTAAATTCAAATTTACATTTTTCATTGATACATTTTTATTATTATTTATCTTTTTATATTTTTCTTCATTATTATTTTTTTTTATTTTATTAATTTCATCTTGAACATTTTTAATACTATTTTTAACATCTTCAAAATCAGAAACTTTTTCCTTTAATAAATTTTTTAATTCCTTATTTTCTTTTTCAATTTCTTTAAATTTTAAATTGATTTGATTAAATTTATTATTAACATTTTCTTCAGTATTACAATATTTATTTGAATAAGATAAAGTTCTTTGATTTATTAATTCAAATTCTTTTAAAATTTCTTTTCTATTATGTGAAGTTGAAATTAAATTAAACATCATATTTTGTATTTTTGATAAAGTAATTTTTTCATGTTCAGTTAAATTATTAGAATATGTTGAAGTTACTGTATAATTTGTATTTATTGATTCTTTTGATGAATTTACTTGATTTATTTTATTATTTTTAATATTATAATTATTAATAAAAGGAATTTTTTTATTCAAATTTTTATTAGTAGAGAAATTATTATTTGTAATTAATATATTTTTATTTTTTAATTTTGGATTTTTACTTTTTGAAATAGACTTTGATTTTTTATCCAATTTTGTTTTTGAATAATTTGATAACATTTGACAATATTTATCAATTCTTTTTTTTGATATTGATCTACTTTTTAATATATCATAACAATTATTTCTAAAATTATTATTTCTTTCAACTTGAGGAGAAACTGAACTTGTATTATTATATTTTTTTTTAAATGATTTATCATTATTATTTTGATTATAATCAAAAAATGTAATATTTAAATCATTATTTGTAAGAGATAATAATTCCATATTTGAATTAGTTGAAGTGAAATTAATTTTATTTTTATTTTGTAAAATATGAGAATTAGGTGTTTTTGTCCTAATTACAGAAATATTATTTGATGAAGGTTTAATTTTTTTCACATTTTTAAACTTGGCATTCATTTATTTATTTAAAAATTAAAAAAATTAAAAATTAAAAAATTTTAAAATTTATATTTTCAAAAAAAAAAAAAAAAAAAACTTTATAAAAAAAAATATTAATCACTTATATTATTATCTTGTTCTTCAATTTGATTATTATCTTTTACTTCAATTTGATTAAAATCTTGTTCTTCAATTTGATTAATGTCTTTTTCTCCAATTTGATTAATATTTTGTTCTTCAATTTGATTTATTTCATTTTCATGTTCTTCTTGTTCATCTAATTGAATATTTAAATTTCTAATATAATTTAATAAAACAAACCATTTTTTAATTAAAGCTTTATCCATTGATTTAAACATTAACATAATTTCATCATTATCAATTTTTTCTTCTTTTTTTTCATTAAAATAAAATAAATCTAATTTATCATTTATTTCATATGAATTTAAATTTTTATTTATTCCAATATAAAAATGATCATAACCAATCATTCTTTTATTTATTTTAAATAAAACTATATTTTTAATATATCTCATTGGGATTTCTGCAAGTGGTTTTTTTAAAGTTATATAATTTTCTTTTGAATGATAAATTAAAAAAGCTAATTTTGTTAATACACAAAATCTATCATAATATTTTACTTTTTCTTGAACACTAAAATTTGACATTTCACTTAATTCTGATACAAAAATTGGTTCATTGTAACTACTTTCTAATAATATTTTTTCTGTTAATATACTAAATACATCTGGTAATTTTATTTTTGTAATATCATTTTTAATTTTTTCTTCTATTATTTCATTGTTATTATTATTACTATTATTAATATTGTTATTATTATTTGTATTTTCATTATTTTCAATATTATTATTATTATTTTCAATATTATTATTCTTATTTTCAATATTATTATTCTTATTTTCAATATTATTATTCTTATTTACAGATTTTAGTTTTGGGGTTTCTTCAATATTATTATTAGTTTCAGTGTTATCTATTATTTTATTTTCTTGAAGATCTTCACTTTTTTCTTCTATTATTTCATTTTTTAATAATTTTGGTTCAACTGATTGATTAAAATAATTTTCATGATATTTTTTTTCATCTTCTGAAAATTTATCTTCTTCTTCTTCTTTTTTATTTTCTATTTTATTATTTTCAACTTTTGTCTCTTCTTTTTTCTCTTCTTCTTTTTTTTCTTCTATTTTTTTCTCTTCTTCTTTTTTTTCTTCTTTTTTTTCTTCTTTTTTTTCTTCTTTTTTTTCATCTTTTTTCTCTTCTTCTTTTTTTTCTTCAATTTTAGATTCTTCAATAATAAATTCTTCTTTTTTTTCTTCAATTCTTGATTCATAAATTCTAAATTCTTCTAATTTCTTTTTTTCAATATGAATTTCATCATCATCATCATCAATTTTAACAATTTCAATTTTTTTTTCTTCTTTTTTTGGAACATTTCCTTCAAAAACATTATTAACTTTTTTTCTTTGAGAACTACTTTGTACATTAATATCATTAATACTAATATTATTATCATCAATTTTATTTCCTCCAATTAAATCTTTATCAACTGCATATTCTTCATAATTAAAATTATCAATAACATTATCTTTATCATCTAATTGATTAACTTTAATAACTTTATTATTATTATTTGGAGAACTTATACAAACCCCAACTCCCATTTTATTAAATTTAAAAAAATTAAAAAAATGAAAAATTAAATTAATAATATATTTAAAAAAAGAAATAATTATTCATAAAAATGGAAATTGAGAATTTACCTTATAATAATCAAAATTTATATATGTCTAATTTTTGGCAAAATTATAAAGTTATATATACACATTTTATAAAAAAACAAAAAGAAATTATGGATATTTGTTATATTTTTAATAAACTTACTTCTTTAATTGAAGAGTTTTCAAATGGTTTAGATAATATTACACAATATCCTTTTAAATTTGATGATAATTCATCTTTTAATAAATCTATAATTGCTTTGATAGAATTATTAAAAAATGAAGTTTTAATTATTCAAGAATATAGAACATGTTTAATTAATATAAGGTCAAAGTTAGATGATATTTTAACTTCTACTATTTTTTCTGTTAAAAATTCAACTAATCAAAGAGCACAAATAATGAATGAATTTATTTTTTATTTAAATGAGAATGAAGTTAAAAAGAAAAAATATCATAATTTTGTAAAATTAGCATTAGAAAAAAAGTTAAAAATAGATGAAAATAATAAAACAAAAGAATTAGAAAGTTTATCTAAATTAATATCAAATGCAAAAGATAGTAGAATAGAATATAAAAATTGTTTAAAAAAAGTTAATGAAAAAAGAATAGAATACATAAATGAAATATCAAATTTATTATTAATATTTGAAGATAAAGAAAAATCAATAATTGATATTTCAAAACAATCAATAATTAATTATTGTAATGAAAAAATGAATATTTTACAAAAAATTTCAAAATCAGTAAAAATAAATTTAGAAGAAAATTTCAATAAAATAAATTCAGAATTAGACATAAAAGAATTTGTAGAAAAAAATTCAAGTTTAGGTTCTCAACCAATAGAAATACCCTTTATAGAATATTCAATAGATTTTCCAATTCCAGGTTCAAATATGAAAGAAAGAAATGAAAATACAAAAATATTGAAAAATTTTTTAATAGAAAATTTCTCATCATTAGATGAAAAAGATGATGAAATAATTCAAATACAAAAAATATGTGAAAATATATGGTATAATAGAATAAAAAATGAAGAAATAAATAATATTATATCATTATTTTCAAAAGAAATAAATGGAGAAAAAATAATGAATAAACAAATTTCATTATATTTTCTAAGTTATTTTAATAAACAAAGAACAACAGGTCAATTTTTAATAGAAGAAATAACATATGAATGTTTAGTTAAATGTATAAATAATTTTTTAAATTTAAATAATAGTGATTTATATGATAATACAACAAAAACTCATGTTTGTGATTTTGAAATATGTGGTTTATGTATTATATTAAGTCAAACTTACTATAAAAATCCAATAGAAAAAATATTTATTCAATATGGAATAGAAAATAATATAATTTTTAAAAAAAAAGAATTTTGGTTTGATTTAGCAAGTTATTATATTCAATCTAATTATCATGAACAAATGAAAGGAGTTACAAGTTGTATTGAAGAATTAGATGAAGAAGATACTTCTAGAATTAAAACAGTTGCTTTTGGGAAAGTTTCTACTATTTTATTTAATATGAAATCTTTTCATGTTCCTATTAAATTAGTTAGAGAATTATGTATTAAGTTATGTAAACAATTTGATATTGAAAAAGATATGATTAATATGATGTGGAATGTTAATTCAAAAAATGATGTTAATGATGTTATTTTTGATATTGAAGAAAAGGAAAAAAAAGAAATTGATTTTGAAAAAGAAATGAAAGATGCTGAAAATTTAATTAATAAAAATATTAATAATAAAAT
The DNA here is from genome assembly GCA_023806865.1 of Isotricha sp. YL-2021a. Lineage (NCBI taxonomy): Eukaryota > Ciliophora > Litostomatea > Vestibuliferida > Isotrichidae > Isotricha > Isotricha sp. YL-2021a. The sequence goes on along the minus strand of JAJJLH010002353.1, from coordinate 7,743 downwards.
AAATAATAATATTGAAGATAATAATATTAATATTGATAAAAAAAAATAAAAAATAGAAAAAAATGAAATTAAAATATAAAAGTTTTTTTCTTTAATTTAAAAATAAAAAAAATTAAAAAAAAAACTAAAAATATTTTTTTATGGCCCATCTTGAGGAACAGTAATTTTACTTGCTAAATAATTAAGATATTCCCTTTCACTAATATCAACATTTAAAATTTTATTCATATCTTCAATTTTATTATCAATTTCTTCTATTTTTGCATTTAATTTTTCTGCTTTAACATTATTTGATTTAATAATATTTTCTAATTCATTAATTTCATTTTTTAATCTTAAAACTTCTTCAGAATCTTGATTTAAATTTACATTATTTTCTAAAGAAAAAATCCCATAATTTAATTCTGGATGAAATTTTAAGATTTTTTTGCCATGATTTTTATCATCAATATTTAAAAAAATATCATTATATTGTTCTTTTGAAAAATCAATATTTAATCCATCTGGTCCACAGCAAGCCATTTATAAAATTAATTAAATTTATAAAATTTAGTTTTATATTTTTTTGATTTTTTTTATTTTTAAAAAAATATATAAATTATAATTTATATTTATAATTAATTTTCCTATTTTTTTTTTAAGCAAAAGGTTTTTTTATTAATTTCAATATAACTTCTTGAATATATAAATCAAATCCAGAATCATCATATTTTAAATTTGAAATAATATCATATTCATTATCCATATTAAAAAGTGAAAGACAATATTCACAAAAATAAATAAAATAAGAAAAAACACTTTTTTCACTCATTAAAAGTAAAATACAATTTCTTTGATTAAAACTAATACCTTTTTTTTTCAAATTAAATTTATCTTCTTCAAAAGTAGTAGGATAATTTCTTAAAGATTTAACACATAATAAATGAAAATGTTTTAAAACTTTAATTTCTAATTCTTTAGAAATAGGAGAAATATAATAAAAAGTTAAATTATTATCATCATAATTTAAACATTCATTACTAATCATAGCATTATATAAAATATTAATATCTCCTTCAAATAACATAAATCTTAAAAAAGATAATAATTCAAATAATTGTGATTCATAAATATTATCATTTAAAATAAAAGTTTTAATAAAATCAAACTCACTATGAAAAAAATTTTTTTTAATATTAAACATAGGAAAAGTATCATTAAAAACAACAGTTAAATTAACTTCATTACAATCATTATCTTCAATAGCAAAACCATAATTTAATAAGAATCTATTATTAGTTTTTTTACCATAAGAATCAAAGACTTCATTTCCTTGTTCAATATCTTCAAGTGCTTGAATAACAAAAGAATTTAAAATATCATCATAATACCATTGAGTTTGTCTTGGTCTTTTATGATTTAATAAATCTGCAAATGGTGCTAAGACATCAGTTTTTTTATCTTTTATTTGAATACCAAAAATTCTACTTGAAATCATCATTCTTGCTTCACAAAATTTTTTATATGAAAATTGATTAAATGATGGAATAAATTTACATAATTTTTCATAATCTAATTTCATATCTATTTTCTTATCATATATTTGATTTAAAAATGAACTTCCTTTTAAATAATCTAATTCTTTTTGTGTATAAAAAATAGGAAAATTTGAATAATCAGTTGGTAATAAATCAAAATAAAATTTCCATTTGGGATTTTTTTCTTCTGTTAATAAAAATGAAGTTAATAAACAATGTTTAGGAGAAGTTAATTCACTATACATAAATTTACCTATTTCTTTACCAATATTTGTTTCTAATGCAGTTTCTAAAGAAATTAAACATTCTTTTGGTATTGTCATTATAATTTCATCTTTTAATATTTTTGACTTTGCTATAACTCCTCTATAATCATCAGAATAAAAATGTATTTCTAATTTAGGAAAAAATGAATCATAATGATATAATTCTTTTAAAAATTTTATATATAAAGGATATGATTTAAATTGTTTTGTTTTATTTTTTATTTCTTTTTTACGTTTTTCTATTAATGATATTAATTTTTGGTTTTTTTCTTTTGAAAATTTTTCTGCTTTTTCTATATCATACATTTCTAAATAAGATAATGATGCAATGTAATATCCTTTTGAAAATTTTGGTGCTAATTCTATTGTTTTTAAAGCGTCTCTTAATGCTAAAGAAAAAAATCCTTTTGCTAAATAACAAATTGCTCTTTTTATTAAAAATGTTATATTTGATTTATCGTTATTTATTACTTTTGTATAATATGATATTGCATTATCGTAATTTTTTAAATTTGTAAATTTATTTTTTTGAATTTCTGGTTCTGTTATTATATATTTTTGAGGTTGTTGTATTGTGAATGGACGTCTATAATTTTCGATTAATGGTAACTTTTCCATTTTTATTTATAACCACTTATATATTTTGTTAATTTTTTAAGTTTAAAAAAATTTATTTTAGTTAGATTTTATTGTTTTTTTAATTTGTTTTTTTTAATTTTAAAAAAATTTTTTTTTTTAGAATATTAAATTATATTAATTCATTTGAGTTATTTGATTTAATTTTTTCTTATGTTTTATTATAAAATTAAATGAAAAAATTATTTTTTTACATTATAGAATTAATATAATATTATTATAATTCAAATAAAAATTTTTTTTCAATATTTTTTATAAAAAAAATGGAAAACAATAATATACAAATAATAAAGACACCAACATTTACAGAAACAACAGTATCACTTTTACAAAGTCAAAATATAAATACAACTTTTAGCAATTCAAAATTTTCACATCCAAAAAGGAAAAATATAAGTACATCAACATTATCACTTTTGGATATTAAAAAAATAAGAAAAGATGTTTTTGGAGAAGAAATTAAAAGAGGTGGAAAACATAGAGTAAGTTTTAAAGATAAAATATTAATATTAGATAATAATAATAATAAAGATAATAAAGAACAAGAAAATTTAAATGAAAATGAAAAAAATACAAAAGTTGATATTGTTGAAATTATTGATATTGATAGTTATAAAGAACAAAATAAAAAAATGTTTTATAAATCAAATGGAGAAATTCAATTAGAAGAAAGTGTATGTTGTGAAAGTTGTAATATTTTTTAATTAAAATATATTTTCTTTTATGATATATATTGTAACATTTTTCTTGTGTTATTTATTAATATGTATTTGTATTTGTAATTAGTAATTTTATTACGAATATTATATCAAGTGTTAATTTTGTATCAATAAATTATTTTTAATAATTTATGAAAAAAAATTATCTATAGAAATTATTATTTACTAAAATAAAAATTTAAAATATAGTATATACATTGTATATTAATATTAATTAAATTTATTTTTTTTGAATTGTGTTTTGAATAAACTTTTAAAAAAAATTGTTTTATAATAAATAATAAAAAAAAATATATTATTATTTTTTTACAATAAGATATGATTATTATTTTAAAATATTAAAATATAAATAATTCCTAATTTCCAATATTAATTTCTAAAAAATCTATTACACCCCAAAACTAAAAACTCAAAACTAAAAAATCAAAAAAAAAACAAAATAAAAAACCAATCGCAAAAATAAAACATAATAATAAAAAAATTATAAAAAAAATTATAAAAAAAATAAAAAAAAAAAACTTTTATTCAAAAGTATAAATTTTTTTTACAAAAGATAAAAAAAAAAAAATAATGGAAGAGCAAAAAAATTGTTTAGTTCAATTTAAATTTCTAAAGCAAACATCTCCAGGAGAAGAAATACACATAACTGGAAATATACCATCATTAGGTAATTGGTCAATAGAAAAAAGTGAAAAAATGGAAACAAATAATCAAATTTATCCTTTATGGAGAAGTAAAGAAAATATAATTGCCCTTCAAAATTCAGAAATTCAATATAAATATTTAATATTTAAAGATGGAAAATTTTTTCAATGGGAAATAACAGAAAATAATGATAATAGAAGAATTAAAATTGAAAATTATGTTAGATTAGTTATTCATGATCCTGGTTCTAATATTGAAAAATGTATGATTTCTTTTCCTTTTTCTATTTCGAATACTCCTTCTAAAGATGATTATAATTATGAATCTGAATATGATAGTAAGATTAATGATTCTAATATTAATATTAATAATTTTATTGATTATAGAAATAATTTAAATGGAATTATTGAACAACAAATTAATAATAATATTAATTTACAAGATTTTCAAATTTGTGATGAAAAAAATGAAGATGATTCTTTTTTATTTGATTTAAATTGTGATGAAGATATTAATGAATGTTATGAAGATAATTCAGATAATATTGATAAAGATATTATTAATAATAAAGAAATTAATAGTGATGATGATTGTATTATTTGTTCATTTTATTTACCTTTAAATATTCATAAAAATAATAATGGTGTTTGGAAAATTTATTCTTCTAATGAACCTATTTATAATAATTTAAATTTTGTTACTAAAAAAATTAATAATATTAAATGGGTTGGGATATTAAAAAATTTTTATAAAGTTAATAATGAAAAAGATTTAAATGATATATATGATAAATTAGAAAAAAGTTATAAAATGTATCCTTTAAGAATTACTAAAGAAATGTATAAATCAATTTTATTTTTATTTAAAGAAATAATAGAACCAATATTTCATTATATTTCAATACCAAATACAAATAATAATTATACAAATTATTGGAATTTATATAGAAAATTTAATGAAATAACAATGAATAAAATAGTACAATTAATGAAAGAAAATAGTTTATTATTACTAAATGATATATATTATTTTTTAGTTCCTTCATTATTATATTTTCACTGTTCAACTTTTAAATATAAAATATATGAAAAAATGTCAATTGGTTTATTTATACATTGTCCTTTCCCAAGTATAGATATATTTAAAAAAATACCTTGGAGAGAAGAAATAATGAAATCAATATTAAATTGTTCAGTTATTGGTTTTCATTCTTTTGAATCAAATAGAAATTTTTTAAATGCTGCAAAAATATTATTAAATGTAGATTATAAATCAACTTTACAAGCAGATATAGTTTTATCATATTTAGGAAGAAAATTATTTATTAGAGTAAATAATATAACCCCAGAACCTGAATTAATAAAAAATGTAATTGAAAAAGAAGAATTTAAAACTTTATATAATCAATTAAAAAATAAGAATAAAAATAAAATTGTTTTTGTATCAATTGATTCAATTCAATTTTTAATAACAATAAAATATAAATTAAAAGGTTTTAAAAGATTTATTGAAGACTTAAATGAAAATAGAGATAAAATAATATATTATCAATATATAAAATTAAATTCAGATGACTTTGATGAAAATGGTGAATTTATAATAACAAAAGAGCAAAAAAAAATAATAGATGAAATAAAAAATTTTGCAAAGAATATAAATTCAAAAAGTAAAGTTATAGAAATTCATATTGAAAATATTTCATATAATCAAAGATTAGCAATTTTGGCTTCTGCAAATTGTTTAGTTCGTACTTTAAAAAGAGGAAGTTATTCTTTAGGTTTATATGAATTTTTATTATTGAAAATATTTTTAAAAGATACTAATTTAGTTGAATATATGTTTAGTGAATTATCAAGTATTAATTCTACTTTGGGTCATTCTATTAGAATTAATCCTTTTGATTCTAAAAGTATTTATAATGGTTTTTTAAAGGCTTATCAAAATTTATGTGATGTTAAAAATTATGATAATAAAGAAAATGATTTTAATTTAGTTATTAAAAGTTCTTGTAAAAAATGGTTAATGTCATTTTTTAAAGATATTAAAAATTGTAATAATTTAGAACAATTTTTTATTAGTTCTGGTATTGGTTTAAATTTTAGATTAATGAAAAATCCAAATAAAATAACTCAATTAAATATAAAATCATTATTAGAAGATTATGAATTATCATCAAAAAGATTAATATTTTTTAATTTAGAAGATATGGAAATAACAAAATTAAATAATATAATATCATTATTAAATGAAATAGGAAATGATAATAAAAATTCAATTTTTATAATGTCAAAATTAAATGAAGATGATTTAATAAAACAATATAAAGAATATAAAAATTTATATTTAGTAAGTGAAAATGGTTATTCCTATATAAAACCAAAAGATAATTTTTTTAATCAATTATATAAAGAATCAGAAATTAATAGAGCAAAAAATATAATTTATGATATTTTAGAACCTTATACAAAAAATTGTCAAGGTTCATTTATTGAAATACAACAAAGTTGTGTTATTTGGAATTTTTCAGAATGTGATCCAGAACAAGGTTTATTATATTCTAAAAGTATAATTTATGATTTAGAAAATCTTTTAAAATATATAAAATTAGAAATTAAAAAAGGTGTTAATTATATTAAAATTTCTAATAAAAATATGAATAAAGGATTTTTTGCTTCTCATATTATTAAAGATTTAATTTTAAATAATAAAAGTGTTGATTATATTTGGGCAATTGGTAATTCTGAAAATGATGAAATTTTATTTAATTATTTGAATAAAAAAAAATCTGAAATTAAAAAACAATTTTCAAATTATAATATTAATATTTATACTAGTGTTATTGGAAAAAAACCATCTAAAGCTTTAAATTATATTGATAATTATGATAAATTATTTGAATTAATTAATAATTTAGAAGGGAGAAGTAATAATAAAAATCCTTCAAAATCAAGTTATAATATTAAAAAATTAGGATTAAATGAAATTCCTACTTTCCATAAATTATCAGGAAATTTTGAAAATCAATAATCAAAATAATTGTAAATTATATAAATTCATTTTGTTATTGCTTATAAATATTTTACTTATAAAAAGAAATAATTAAAATAAATTATTTATTAAAAAATTAAATAATAAATATAAAATTATAATTGACTCTAATAATTATTATAATAATTAATTTTTTTTAATTTTTAAAATTAATTTTAAATAAAAATGAATGATAAAAAATTTAATCAAAGATTAATTCAATATATTCAAAAAAGTAATATATATTTTAATTATTTGAATGTAGATAATAATAAAAATAAAATATATGAATCAAGATTAGACTATTCATTAAGTTTAAGAAAAAATAATTTATTTACAAAAATAATGCAAAAACGTATTAATCAAACCGCTAAAAATGAAAAAAAATTAAATTTAAATATTAATATTGATTCATTAAATTTAAATATTTATAAAAATGAAATAAATAAATTTAATCACTTAATTATAGATGATGATAAATATAAATTTTTAATAAATTCAATAGTGAATAATATTCAGATAGAAATTTTTCAAACTGATTTTTTATTCTTTAATAATTGTGATAATTTATTTCATGAGACAAGTGATTTTATTAAATTTTGTTTGAACAATTTATATGAAATTTTAAATAGTTTTGGAAATAGTTTAAAAATAATTAATTCAAAACAATTTTTTAATAATTTATTATATGAATTATTTATGACTAATGAATTAAGTGTTAAATATATGATAGTTAAAATATTAGTATTATATTCTAATTTATCAAAAGAATTTAATTCTTTTTTCATTAATGATATGAGATATATTAAAAATTTATATAAACTTACTTTTATCAATAATAATGATATTGCTATAGAAATATTTACAATTATTTATAATATTATATGTGATTATCCTTATGAATTTGAAAAAATAATTTCTATTTCTCCATTT
>JAJJLH010002352.1:0-25416 GCA_023806865.1 Isotricha sp. YL-2021a | reverse complement strand
GCCATACCTATACTTAATATGAAACCTGCTATACCTGCTAAAGTTAGTGTTACACCCGTAACCTTAAATACAGCAAAAGTAATTAAAGAATAAATTACAAGTGCAACGTCCGCAATTAACCCGGGTACTCTGTACCAAATAAGCATAAATAACATCAAAAGTCCAAGACCTATAGAGCCTGCAACAAAACTTTTATTTAAACTGTCAACACCAAGTGTCGGGCTTACCGCATTTTCTTCAAGTATTTTAGCCGGTACAGGTAAAGCACCTGCATTTAATAGGTCTACGTCTGCTTTTGCTCTTTCGTGTGTAAATTCACCCGTAATTTGAGCTTCACCGCCTATTATTTCCTGCTGAACAACCGGTTCAGACATAACTTCACCGTTAAAATATATTGCTATCGGATATCCTCTGAATTCTCTTGTTAATTGAGCGAATTTTTTAGCACCCTGAGCGTTAAAACTTAATTTTATAAGCCATTTACCCGCATTATCGGTTCCGACTTCGGCTTTATTCAAATCTTTACCGGTAAGTCCTGACGGAACCCATTCTTTGACATTTCCGTTATCATCCAAAATCGGCTTTTTAAATTCAAGTTCTGCTATTTCGCTTAACTTTCTTCTTACTTCTTTTAAATCTGAATCTTTTGGTATTTCTATCAGAAGTCTTTTATCTTCAATTTGCTGAATTGTTATTTCTGATATACCTTGAGGATTGATTCTTCTGTCTAATGTTGCCTTTAGGGCATCCATCATATCTTGAGTGATTTTTGCTATTGTTTCCGTTGTCTGCGCTTCAATAACTATCCTTGAACCGCCTCTTAAATCAAGTCCTAATCTTGTAGGCATAGTTTTTATAATAAAAATTGATGCTATCGTTAAAAGAACTATTGCCCAAAACAGTATTATTTTATTTTTCATAAATATCCCCTGTATATATAGAATTACTTATTAAATTCTAACAAAAAAAATATTATCTTACATAAAATAATACATAATGTTGCAAAAAGTTAAATATATACCGGTCTATTCTTACAAACTAGTCAAAATAGATTGTGAAAATCTTTCTATATTATTTTCGTATAAACCGTAAATAAAAATATTTTCAGAGATTTTTTCAAATATTAACACAATATTTTTTATCGATTTTTTATGCATCAATAAATCTATTAAAATATATTTTATTTCGACAGATGCAAGTTTATAACATACCTCTGTAACTGTTTTGGCATTATTTATTTTTGCTCGTTCTATATATTTTTCCACTAATTCATTGGAAAAAATTTCATATAAATGCTGTTCATACAGTTCATTAATTATATTAATAATTTCTTCACAGATATTATCTTCTTTTGGAATGACATATCTTTCATCAATTTTTTTGCCGTTTAATAATATGTCAATTTGATTTTCCTGCAAAAACTTATTATTTATACATCTTACGGGAGGCAGTATAAAACCGGTTTTTTCTTTTATTCTCTCTCGTTCAGTTTCTATTGTTTTTACAATTTTATCTGCGGAAAAAACAATATCATCACCAAACTGCAAACAAATATTGTCCTCTGAAAGTGAAGAAAAAAGTTCATTTATTTTCTTTGAAATATTTCTTTTATTTAACTTTTTTAAATTTGGTTTATTTATGCCAAAGTAATTTTTTAAATTTTCTAACATAAATAATATTTAATAATCATTATATTTTTGTCAATTATAATGAAGCAACAAGTTCTTTAACTTCCTTGCGTTTTACCTTATTTGTTGCAGTTTTCGGTAAGTTTTCAGTTCTTACAACAATGTTTATAGGTCTTTTATATGGAGCAAGTCTGTTGGAAAAAGACTTTACTTCCGCTTTAACGGCTTTTTTCAACTCTTCTTCATTATTATAATTTTCTGCAAATTCTTTTGAGGGCACAATTACGGCAACAATTTCTTCGCAGCCGTCTTTTTCTCCGCCAACTTTTGGCATTCCGACTACACAAACTTCAGAAAAATTATCGCTTTTTTGAAGTACAATTTCAACTTCCTCGGGAAATACTTTTTTACCGCCCGATAAAACTATCATGTTTTTAATTCGGCCTGTAATATATAAAAGTCCGTTCTTGATTTCTGCAATATCACCGGTATGGAACCATCCGTCAGGTTCAAGCACCTCTCTTGTTAAATCATCTCTGCCATAATAACCTTTCATTACGGACGGCCCTTTTACAAGAAGTTCACCTGTCTCAGAATCAATTTTTGCTTCATAAGAATCCAATATAGGACCTACTGAATGTATATTATCTTGCTTTGAATTATTACACATTGAAACAACAGGGCTTGTTTCCGATAACCCGTATCCTTGGAAAATATTTACACCTATTCGTTTAAACCAAGCGCCAACTTCTGGATCTAATGGCGCACCACCTGATATATATCCGTAAAAATGCTTTCCGTACCATCTGTGTATAGTCTTAAACAATAACGGTCTTATTTTAAACGGAACATACTGTGCTAATTTATACTTAAGATTAAACATTAATTTATATGTTGAAGATTTTTTGTTTATTTCTGATTCAAAATAACTTTTTAAAAGTTTTAAAAAGGCAGGAACCGTTACCATAAACCTGATTTTCTTTTCCTGCATAATATCAAGTATATCATTCGGCTTCAAACTGCTTGTGTAATATACGCTGTAACCATGATTTAACATGGTAAAAAAGCCTACCGTCATTTCAAATAAATGATTCATCGGAAGAATAGAAAGCATTCTCATATTACCGTCTTTAGGCATCATATTCTTTAATACTTTTCTCATACCATACATTTGAGCAAGCATGTTTTTATATGTGGTTTGTACCCCTTTAGGTGCACCTGTTGTACCTGATGTATATATTATTAAAGCAGTATCGTGCAAGGGTCTTCTTCTCCATTTTGCACTGTAATTGGCAGGAATTGAGTATAAACTTGGGGTTTCGGCACTTTCATGTTCAGAAGCTTCCATTAATATTATATGTTTTATTGACGGTATTTTTTCTTTCAATTCCTGTGCTTTTTTATAATTTTTACTTGATGTCATTAAGACCGTAGGTTCACAACTTGAAAGAATGGATGTAAGTTCATATATTGTGAGTTTATTATCCAAGGGAACTACAGTCAGCCCTGCAAGTACCGAAGCAAACAAACATACACCGTACTCAGGAAGAGACTCTGATAGAATTGCAAGTTTTTCGCCTTTTGGTACTTTTAAATCATTAATAAGGTATGCTCCCAATCTTGTAGCCAATAAACTTAAACCTTTATATGTAAATTCACTCCAGCCCCACATTGTTTTCATGCCGAGTGCTACTTTTTTTTGGTTTAATGTCGTTGTTTTTTCAAGCAGTGTAAATATATTCTCGTATTTTTGTTCCATTGTTTTCTCTCTGACTTTAGGTACCTTCGGGTACCTTATTATATTTCATTCCGTCCGAAAATTCGACTAAACTAACAAGGTAACGCTTTGTTAGTTTCTTTTTAGACATATTTTATTTTCAATAAATTTGCCGAAGGCCGGACTTTTTTGATTTTCTTTGTGCTCGGCTTTGTCGTTGCTTTCGCTTTGCTGCCGCAACTTCAAACCTCGCTTACCGGAATTTCATTCCGTCCGAAAATCCGCTCGAACCATACAAGGCTTTGCCTTGTTGTTCTCGTCCACACTAAGACATATTCTGTTTTCAATAAATTGCCGAAGGCCGGACTCGAACCGGCACGCAGGGTGAGCTGCGTCAGATTTTGAGTCTGATGCGTCTACCAATTTCGCCACTCCGGCATTAACACCAGTAGTATGATATTATACTAAATATAATTTTTTTTCAATTATCTTTACAATATCACTTGGAATTTTTGCAAAAACCTTTGCTCCGTTTTTAGTTAAAAACTCTTTATCTTTAAATCCCCAAAGTACACTTATGCAAGGAATATTTGCATTTTTCGCAGTTAGTATATCAACTTCTGAATCTCCTATATATATGGTCTTTGATATATCCGCATTTAATTCTTTAATTGCTTTAAATACACCCATAGGATTTGGCTTTTTTTCTGTACCGTTTTCTTCTCCTATTGCACAATCTATGTATCCGTCAAAATATTTTTTGCATAATTTTTTAACGGCAGCATCATATTTATTTGATACAACACCGATTTTATAACCTAATCTTTTTAACTCAGATAACATAGGTATTATTCCCTCATACACTTTTGTATTTTGGTACATATTGTTTTTATAATATTCTTTAAAAACTTCTGTTATTTTATTTAAGTTTTCTTCTGTAGTATTTTCCGTTAATGCTCTTTCTATTGCCTTTTTTATACCATTACCCACAAATGATTTTATTTCTTCTTTTGTTCTTTTCGGGTAACCGAATTTTGTAATTGCATAGTTAAATGATAAATACAGATCATCAAGTGTATTTAGCAAAGTTCCGTCTAAATCAAAAATTACAGTTTCTTTTAACATTTTTATACAGCTTTATTATAGAAATATTTATCTGCTATATATTCTGTTTTTTCCCACATAGCAAGCCCCATATTCCTTTTTTCGCATTCCTCTTTAAAATAGAAAAATAAATCTTTGTAATGAGCAGGTAACGGGGTTTTATCCAAATCTGTGAATAATGAGTATTTATTATCTATCATAAATTCAACAATTTTTATACCGATATCTGACATTAAATCAAAAAATCTTTTGATTTCTTCTTTATTATCATTAATATGCTCAACAACTATATATTTAACATGTATCTTATTTATATTTTTTGTTTTTGCGTATTTTCTTAAATTTTTAACAAAATCATTATATTTATCTACTCTTTTAAGTTTTTTATAGGTTTCTCTGCATCCGCAATCAACAGATGTAACATATTGGGTATTTCCCATATCTAATAATTTTTTAACCATTGGTTGATATTTTAAATTATTAGATAATATCAAAAAACTTTTAACTCCTTGTTTTAAAAATTCTTTTATTATAGGTTCAAATTCTTTTAAAACAGAAATTTCACCTCCCTGAATTACGGCGTGAAGATTTTCTCTGTCCAATAAATCCTGTTTATATAAATCTTTTAATAGCGGCAGAAAATCATAATATTCGCTTTTTCCGTTTTTATATATAATTTGCCCCTTTGAATCAGACATTCTTGCACAGTATATACATCCGCAATTACAATGAGTCCAATGACTTACATTTATAAAATTGAATTTTGGAGATATAACATCAGTTTCTTTTCTTTCTCTCAAATAAAAACAATTTTTACAGGGTGTTTTATCAATATCTTGCTCATTAAATAATTTAAAAGCATCTTCTTTTACTTTTTTAAATGCTTCCCAGTCAATTTTTTCTCCCCTGTATCCTTCAATATATACAGGTCCTATAACTCCGGAACAACAAGACATTATCCTATCATGGAAACAAGATAATACATTATTTAATTCATCACAAAAATATTGCTTCATATACACTCTTTTCTTTTGAAAATTAGCGGGCGAAGGGGCTCGAACCCTCGACGTCAACCTTGGGAAGGTTGCATTCTACCACTGAATTACGCCCGCATAATACAATTATACATCAAATCTTTATGATTAGAACTTATTTTAATTTATATCAACAACGCTGACCCCATCACCGCCTTCAGCATTTTCTCCGGGGCGGAATTTTGCAACATATGGTGAATGCATAAGGTAATCTCTTATAACTTGTTTTAATGCCCCTGTTCCATGTCCGTGAATAATATATACAGGGCTTAAATTTACAAGACTTGCTTTATCAAGATATGCTTCTATTTCATCCAGTGCTTCTTCGCATCTGTAACCTCTTAAATCAAGAGTTTGAGATAAATTACGCCTTTCAATACTGAAATCTTTTTTGTATACACCTTTTGCTTTTTGTTCTTTTTTAATTAAGTTTTTATTTAAAACTGCAAGTTTATTCTTTTTTATTTTGGTTTTTAAAAGTCCCATTTGAACTTCAACATTATTGTTTTTATCAGGCATTGAAAGAATTGTTACTTCCTGGTTTAAGTCCATGACCATAACTTTATCGCCCTCTTTTGCGATGGACCAGTCAATGGGGGTATATTTTTCCGCTATTTCATCTTCATCCTTGTTGAAATCTGAGCGCATGGCAACCTCAATATTTGCAAGCCTATGGAAACTTCTTCTTGCAATTTTTTCTGATTTTTCTTCCCGCATTTCTTTCAAAATATCTTTTATTTCTTCCCTTGCTTCTTCCAGTGAAGTTTCATATTTTTTCTTATAAATATGGATATTTTTGCGTTTATCTTTTTTTATTTCGTTTAATTTATCGTTAAGACTTTGTTCTAATCGTTTAACATTTTCTTCTTTTTCTTCTATAACTTTTTTTGAGTCAGACAGTTCCTGCTGGGTTTTTTGTAACTCCTCTAAAACTTTGGCGGTATTATCTTTCTCGTTATAATAAGTTTCTTTTGCATTATTTATTATTTCATCTTTTAATCCTAAGTTTTTGCCTATAGATATAGCATTACTTGCTCCGGGGATTCCTATTAAAAGTTTATATGTAGGCATAAGAGTTTTTATATTAAATTCAACGGATGCATTAATGAAACCTTGTTTTGTGTACGCAAGTGATTTGAGTTCCCCATAGTGAGTTGTTGCAATAACAAAAGCCTGTTTCTTTTGTAAATATTCTAAAATTGATTGTGCCAGGGCTGAACCTTCTTTAGGGTCTGTCCCTGCCGATATTTCATCAAATAAAATGAGAGATTCACTATCTGCACGATTTATTATATCCACAATATTTGTCATGTGCGCAGAAAATGTTGAAAGATTTTGTATTATGCTTTGCTCGTCACCTATATCGGCAAAAACTTTTTTAAACGGATAAATTTCTGCCTCATAACAGGGAATATGCATTCCTGCCTTTGTCATTAATGTACATAACCCTGCCGTTTTAAGTACAACTGTTTTTCCGCCAGTATTTGACCCTGTTATTATCATACAGTTCTTATCAGAGGACATATAAAAATCATTTTCCACTATCTCTTTTTTTGATTTAATAAGAACCGGATTCTTCATAAATTTAAGGTTTATAACTTTTTCATTCGATATTTTAGCGGCGCATCCGTCAAAAGAAAGACTGTATTTTGCTTTTGCCAAGATAAAATCAATTTCTGTTAATTGCAAATTCGATGTTTTTATTTCTTCAGCATAACTCCCCGCTTCTGCAGAAAGTTTTTTTAGTATTTTTTCAATTTCAATTTTAATTTCCGCTTCTGTTTGGCGAACTTTATTATTTAAACCTACCAAAATTTCAGGCTCTATAAAAAAGGTTTGGTTCCTTTGCGAAATATCATGTACTATACCTGAAACTTTATTTTTACACTCTGCTTTAACCTGAAAAACAGTTCTGCCATCTCTTTGCGTATATATTGTATCTTGTAAATTTTGAGTAAAATCAGAATTTTGCATTAAAGAACCGATACAAGTTTTTATATTTTGATTTGTATCTCTAAGTGTTTGATATAAACTTTTTAATTCTTTAGATGCATCTTCTTTTACGGTCATTGAAGGAGTAAAAGTATCAAATATTTTATCTTCAAGCTCTTTGTTCGCAAAAAGTGAATTTTTTAATTCGGATAATTCAAAAAAGTCCTTTGAAATACTTTCTAGAAAATTTTTTATCAATCTTGAAGTTCTTAATGTTTTTGCAATATTAACAAGTTCTTCTTCTTTTAATCTTAGTTTTTTTTGTGCATCATTAAGACAAGAATCAATATCATATATATTTTCAAGCGGAATGTTTAGAGCATTATTTATAATAGTTTTTGCTTGTGAAGTCAATAAAAGTTCATATTTAATTGTATTAATATCTTCGTACACTTGGGCGTTAAGACATCTTGTTCTTCCCATGTTGCTAATTGCGAACTCTGACAGAAAAGAAAGTACTTTATCAAATTCTAATGTTTCAAGTGTTGATTTACTCATAAAATTATTATAGATAAAAAAAGAACTGACGGAAACCCGTCAGTTCTTTTTTATAATTCTCCGTTCGAAAACTATTTTTTGTTAACGATTTCTTTGAATTTTTTACCGGCAGAGAATACAGGTGCTGTTTTAGCTGCAATTTTAATTTTAGCGCCTGTTTGAGGGTTACGACCTGTTCTTGCTGCTCTTTTTCTTGATTCAAAAGTACCAAAACCAACTAAAGTTACTTTTTTACCTTTTGCAACTGTTTTTTCAACTGTTGACATAAGTGCATTTAAAACTTCTGCAGCATCTTTTTGTGTAACTTTTGCTTTTTTTGAAACTTCTTGTACTAATTCTTCTTTGTTCATGGTATAAACCCCTTTCCTTAAAAATATAACATCTTTATTGTATATATTTTTCAGAAAATGTCAATAGTAAAATTTCAATACTGTAAAAGTTTCCAGCCATATCTATTTATTTTTCATTGTCGGAAAGGCAATTACATCACGAATAGTAGCCGAGTCGGTTAGTAACATGACCAATCTGTCTATGCCCATACCCATACCGCCTGTTGGGGGCATTCCATATTCAAGTGCCTCAATGAAATCCTCGTCAATTTCCATGGCTTCTTCGTCACCATTTGCCTTTGCAAGTGCTTGGGTCTCAAATCTTGAACGTTGGTCAATAGGATCCGTAAGTTCAGAGAAGGCATTCGCAATCTCCCAGCCATTTACACGGGTTTCAAATCGTTCGGTTAATCTTGGATTATTTCTGTGAACTTTTGCTAAGGGTGAAATTTCAAGCGGATAATCAATTATGTGAACAGGTTGTATTAAACTCGGTTCAACTTTTTCTTCAAATACGGTATCTATAACTTTACCCCAACTGTCACATTCTTCAACATTAACGCCTATTGATTCCGCCATTTTAACCGCTTCAGATAAATTATTGCAGGTTAAAAAGTCTTTACCCGTATATTCTTCAATAGCACCAATCATGGTTTTTCTATCCCACGGCGGAGTTAAATCTATTTCGTTTTCACCGTAGCGAATTTTTGTTGTACCGAGAACTTCTTTGGCTACATAAGCCACCATGTTTTCTGTCAATTCCATCATATCGTTATAGTCAGCGTAAGCCTGATATAATTCAATCATTGTAAATTCAGGGTTATGTCGGGTATCTATACCTTCATTTCTGAAGCATTTGCCTATTTCATATACCCTTTCTGAAACACCGCCTACTATTAATCTTTTTAAATACAACTCTAGTGCTATACGCATTGTCATGTCCATATCTAACGCATTATGGTGTGTCGTAAACGGTCTTGCATTTGCACCTGATGCAACTGTTTGAAGGATTGGTGTATCAACTTCAAGATAGCCTCTTTGTGCTAAAAATTCTCTTATTTTTTGTATTATAAGACTTCTTTTTCTAAAGGTTTCTCTTGTTTCTTCATTTATAATTAAATCAATATATCTTTGTCTGTATTTTGTTTCAACATCGGTTAAACCATGAAATTTTTCGGGCAGAGGTTTTAATGATTTTGTCAGTATCTCAAAATCAATTGCTTTAATACTAAGTTCACCTCTCGGTGTTCTTCTTATATCTCCGGTAAAGCCTACAACATCACCTATATCAACCATTTTTAAAAGTTTAATTTTTTCCGCGTCAATATTTTGTTTATGGCTGAAAATTTGTATTTTCCCCGTATCATCCATAAGGTCAATAAACATGCCTGAATTTCTTATTGCCATTACACGGCCTGCAACACTGTAACGATCTTGTGTTTCTTCACCGTCTGCAAGATTTTTGTATTTTTCCTGTAATTCTTTATTAGATGCTGTTTTATTAAATTTATACGGATACGGATTAATACCCTTTTCTCTTAATTCGTTTGCCTTTTGTATTCTTCCTTGTCTTATTGCATCTATTGATGATGTTGTTTCTTTTACATTTGTATCTTGCATATTGCCTCCGATTATTTCCCTTTTAGGCTTTTAAGTGTAACTATTACATGATACCTTTAACATAAAAATATTCAAATATATATAAATGTATGCAATAATTAATTTATGTTTGATACAAATATACTTATACCCGAAGAACTTGCTATTAAGCCTCCGAAAAAGGATCTTTTAAAAATCATTAATAATAAAATATTTAATGATAAAGTGCTTTATGAAAAAGAATCCGCTTTCCATAATATAAAGGTAGTTGAAAATGAAATAGGAAGGTTTCTTCACTATAACAATACTTATCAGGCGGGCTTTATAAATACTGATTTTTATAAAGGAAATTTACCTTATATAAATTATTTTTTAATACCTTATTTATTAAATTCGAAAGTAGAGAAAATTTTATTAATCGGACTTGGCTCGGGGAAAATAGTCAATGATTATGAATTTTTATTTGATAATTTAAAAGTAATTGATGTGATTGATTTGGAAGAAAATATTGTTGATATAGCACAAAATTATTTCAATTTTAAAAGAACCGATAAATTTAATTTTATTTTACAAGACGGCATAACTTATTTAAGAAACTGTAAGAAAAAATATGATTTGGTAGTTGTGGATGTCGCAAATAATGACGGAATTGATTTAAGGTTTTTAAGCAGTGAATATTTTGGAATTATAAAAAAATCACTAAAAAAGGGCGGAATATTTGTTTCTAATATGTGCGCAAGTCCTGATTTCAAAAATAAAAAAAATAAATTTTTTAAAGATTATTTTCCGGTTTATGAAGAATATTTTAAAAATAACTTGGTATTTAAAGGAGATTATTCTGATAAAGTTTATTACAAGTGCTTTTTCGATATAGAAGAAAGAGTTATGGATATAACAAACGTAATAATTATTTCATCCGATAAGCAGTATAAAATAAACCGTAATGAAACAAAAATAAAGAAGATATTAAGTCTTGGAGTAGATATAAACAAATATTTGTAATAAAATGGATTTATTAGTTTACGGGAATTGATTTAATGGCAAATAAACCGATAGTAGCAATAGTAGGGCGTCCGAATGTGGGTAAATCCACGTTCGTCAATCGTCTGTTAGGCGCAAGACATTCTATTGTTGATGATCAGGCAGGTGTTACCCGTGACAGAATTTATTTTGATGTCGAATGGATGGAAAAAGAATTTACCGTTATTGATACCGGCGGTATTATTCCGGGCGACGAAGATGAAATAATGCTTAATATTTTTACTCAGGCAAAAGTTGCTTGTGATGAAGCGGATAAAATAATCTTTATTGTTGACGGAAAAGAGGGCATAAATCCTATTGATTACGATATTGCAAATGTTTTGAGAAAAAGCGGAAAAGAAATTTTTCTTGCCGTAAACAAACTTGATTCTCCCGATAAATTTATAAAT
This sequence comes from Isotricha sp. YL-2021a, assembly GCA_023806865.1. Classification (NCBI taxonomy): domain Eukaryota; phylum Ciliophora; class Litostomatea; order Vestibuliferida; family Isotrichidae; genus Isotricha; species Isotricha sp. YL-2021a. Next base: position 14,085 of record JAJJLH010002352.1, on the reverse strand, counting down.
ATTAATGATTTTTATGCTCTTGCCGTAGGTGAACCTATTGCAATATCTGCTTTACATGGTTCGGGCGGTGTGGGTGACCTGTTAGAACTTGTTACTAAAGATTTTGAAGCGGGTATAAAAGAGGAAAAATCCGAAAATATTCGTCTTGCTATTGTAGGAAAACCAAATGTAGGTAAATCTTCTATTGTAAATGCTCTTTTAAATAAAGAACGAGTAATTGTTTCAAATGTTTCAGGTACAACGCGTGATGCAATTGACTCTAAAGTAAAATATGAAGGAGAAGAATTTATACTTGTAGATACTGCAGGTATAAGAAAGAAATCTAAAGTTGACTGGGGTATTGAAAAATTTGCAGTAGATCGTTCTATCAGAGCCATAAGAAATTGTGATATAGCAATTCTTGTTATTGATGCAACGGAAGGTATTTCAGATCAGGATAAAAAAATCGCGGGTACAATTATTGATGCAGGTAAGGGAATGATACTTGCCGTTAATAAATGGGATTTAATTGAGGATAAAAAATCTACAACAATAAACAGGTTTGAAGAAGATATAGACAGAGAAATGCCGTTTTTGAGTTATGTTCCCAAAGTCTTTATAAGTGCAAAAACAAAGCAAAGGCTTGTAAATCTTTATAAACTTTCAAAAGAAGTAAATGAGCAGGCAACAAAAAGAGTATCAACAAGTATTTTGAATAAAGTTATAATGGATGCGGTTTCTATGAACCAGCCTGCAAGTATAAGAGGAAAGCGTTTAAAATTATTCTACGCTACACAGGTTAAAGTTCAACCGCCGACATTTGTCTTATTTATAAATAATGAAGATTTTCTGAAAGATAATTATGTAAAATATTTGGAAAATAAACTAAGAGAAGCATTCGGATTTAAAGGTACCCCGATAAAAATTTCAGCAAGAGAAAAAGGAGAGAAAAAATGACACCATTTTTGATAAGGATGATTTTAATATTAATAGGCGTAGGTTTAGTTTCATATTTAATCGGTTCTATTCCTACCGGGTATTGGATTGTAAAAGCGCTTAAAAAAACGGATATCAGAGAAGTAGGTTCTGGTTCAACAGGCGCAACTAATGTAAAAAGAGTTTTAGGTACAAAATGGTTTTTTACTGTTCTTATACTTGATGTTATAAAAGGTGTAATACCTGTACTTATTGCATATAAATACTTTAATTTCCTTGATTATATAGGTCTTGCTCCTGTTATTGCCGCAACCTGTGTAATAATAGGTCATTGTAAATCAATATTTATTGGTTTTAAGGGCGGGAAATCCGTCGCAACAGGTATCGGCACAATACTTGCTCTTTGCTGGCCTGTTGGTTTGATTTTAGGGGCAGTTTGGGGTATTGTTACTTATGTTTCAAAATACGTTTCATTAGGTTCAATTGTTGCTATTTGTCTTGCACCTATTTTAATGTATGCTTTCGGCAGAAATTACTATTATATTTGTTTCTCATCTTTGTGTGCAATTATTGTTGTACTTTTACATAGGGAAAACATAAAAAGGCTTTTAAACGGAACAGAAAATAAAGTAAGAGATTAATGGCTAAATATAACGGAATTAAAATAGTTTCTAAAGTTGAGGTTTCTGATAAACAGGCATTGGCTGTTGTTTATACTCCGGGTGTCGCAGCCTCCTGCCTTAAAATAAAGGAAAATCCCGATACTTCATTTGATTATACAAACAGGGAAAATTCTGTTGCCGTAATTTCTTTTGACTATGAAAAATCTTTAGAACGCGCTATTTTTCTAAAAACGGCATTGCAAATTGATGCATATCCGTTTGAAATATCCTCTGAAGATACAAGTAAAATAAAACTTGTTGTTGATAATATAGAACCGTCTTTTGGTGCCGTTGATTTAAGTCTTATTTCAGATGTTGTGCAAGATATTGATTTTGATGTTCAAATTCCTGTTTTAAAGGGTGTTGTTGCTGATTTAAAAACATTTTTCTTGTGTGTATCTAAAAATTTATTTATGTTTTCTTATGATAAATTAACGGGTGATATAAGTGAAAAATCCCTGCAATTAAGAAAAATGGCAGGCGGGGTTATAGAAATTGAATTAACGGAAGATAAACAGGCAAAACCTGTTGCAATAGTGAGTGACGGGAGTGCGGTTTTAGGGCTTGGCGATATAGGCGGTTTAGCGGGGCTTCCTGTAATGGAAGGTAAAGCGGTTCTGTTTCAGGAACTCGGTGATGTGAGCGCACTGCCTTTATGCCTAAAAACACAAAAGCCTGAAGAAATTATTGAAATTGTACTTTTATTGCAAAACTCCTTTTCGGGTGTAAATTTAGAAGATATTAAAGCACCGAGATGCTTTGAAGTAGAAAATAGTTTAATTGAAAAGGCTGAAATTCCAATTTTTCATGATGACCAGCACGGAACGGCAGTTGTAGTGTTAGCTGCATTATTAAATGCACTTCATTTGGCAGGTAAAAAAATAGAAGATGTAAAAATAGTATTTTCAGGGGCAGGGGCTGCCGCTATTGCAGTATGTAAACTCATTTTGGCAGTCGGTGCTAAAAATATTATTATGTATGATATAGATGGCGCAATATATAAAGGCAGGGAACAAAACAACTTTGCTCATGAGGAAATTTCAAAATATACAAATTTAAACTGTCTAAAAGCGCCGTTAAAAGAAGGAATAAAAGGTGCGGATGTATTTATAGGATTATCCGCTCCTAATCTGTTGAATGAAGAAATGATTAAATCAATGGCATATAAACCCATAGTTTTTGCATTAGCAAACCCGACGCCCGAAATAATGCCTGATAAAGCAAAAGAATTTGGCGCATATATTTCTGCATCCGGCAGAAGCGATTTCCCTAACCAAATAAATAACTCGCTTGTTTTTCCGGGATTATTTAACGGGGTAATAAAAAATAACATAAAAAAAATAACTACACAGATAAAACTTGAATGCGCTTTTGCACTTGCTTCAATGGTTAAAGAAAGTGAATTGTCAACCGATTACATACTTCCTGATGCACTAGATAGGCAAGTACCTAAAGTAATTTCCGAAAACTGTATATAAAAATAGTTTCTATTGTGCCTGTTCTTTTACTTCTTCTGCTCTTGTTACAACAACTTGAGGGAACGGGATTTCAATACCTTCTTCTTCAAATCTTTCTTTTATCATCTGGTTAAATTTGCGTTTTACTTTCCATTGTTCCTGCGGAGTTGTTTTTATTCTTGCCAAGATTTCAATAGAAGAATCTTTAAAAGAATCCAAACCGCATATTTCAATATCAGAGAGAATAAATCTTGAAAATTCGGAATCTTCCCTAAGTTTTTTACCTAAATCTTTTAATATTTCTAAGGCATGATTAATATTTGTTTTATAAGCGACACCAATTTTGAAAAAAGGATATGAAAAATTCTTTGTCTGGTTAACCACAGTATCAATTTGTCCGTTTCTAAGATAGTGAACATCACCGTTAAATGCTCTTATTACAATCATTGTAAGAGTTACTTTTTCAACCGTACCAGTTGAATTATTAACTGTAACATAATCGCCGACTCTTAATTGACCTGTTAAAATTATTGATAAACCTGTAAATAAGTCTTCAACAAACTTTTTACCGCCAAAACCCACGGCAACACCAACAACCCCTGCTGTTGCAAGTATGGGCTTCATATCTATTCCGAAGTTTTCTAAAATATTGGTTATGAAAAACAGTGCTAACACTGTGTTCATTGCATATACTAACAGTTGCTTTAATGTATGATAGTTCTTTTTCGTTTCTGTATCACTGATTTTTGAAAGTATTTTATTAAAAAATAATATAATAATCTGATTTAATGCTTTTACGAAAACAACGAACAGTATAAGTTCCATTATTGATTTCCCGATAAGCATTAAATCAACTTTTTTCAATGCCGTTAATATAATTTCTTGAATTGCTTGTTCCATATTTAATCCTTTCAACATCTATATTAACCGACGAAATAACATTATAGTCAATAAGATGATTAATTATTCCATTCGGGATAATAATAGATATTTATTGTATCGTTTTTTGTTATCTTTGCATTTCCGCCGAATATTATGTTTGTTAAAGAGCCGAGAGGATAAAGGAAGGTAAGGGCATATTTTAAAGGAAGAACTAAAAGCGTTCTGTCCGCACCTCTTTTTATATATGTGCTTTTTAGTTTGTTTGAATCAATCCCCGGAATTTTAAAATCATCAATTATTATCTGCCCCGGTACTCCGTTCATTCCGCCAGTCATAAGGGTTTTTACAACACCGGTTGCAGCCGTATTTGTTTTTAAAATGGTTTTACCATTATATTTTACATTTTGTTTAATATAAAACTTTATAATGTCGCCTTCCTGAAGGTCTTTTGTTTTAAAATCTTTATCCGGTTTTAGTTTTATTAATGCTCTATCCGTACTTTCGTAATTATATTTTGTATTTGTTTCAATAGGGGGAAATGTTTTGTCTTTAAGATTGTTTTCAATAAATTCATCGTGAAAAATTTCCGCAAATACTGAATTTGCGATTAAAAACAAACTTAAAACAGTTAAAAATAATTTATTCATATTTTATCTTATATTTTTTTCCGGATTCGATTTTTTTCTGCAACATTCTGCGGTTTTCAATTGAAGAAAGCAGAAAATGCTGATAGTACTTATTTCCTATGTATGAATTATTTGCAAGAAATATGGGATATTCATAATAAATATGTTCATATATATTAGCAAGCCGTCTTGAGGCTTTATTATGATGTATTAATCTGATAAAACGCTCTTGCGGTGCTGATTTATCTATATATGTGATTAGAGCAAGAGGGTTATATCCTGCTTTTACCATAAAATCAACGGCACGTTTGTCTGCAAGGATTTCATATTTTTTTGGTGCAATCTTCATCTGGACTGAATTTACACTACCTTTACCAATTCCCGCATAGGATTCGGCACTTTTGCATATTTCCCTTGCTAAAAATGCCGCGATTTCATCATCTGAATCCGCGAATTGAATATCATTTTGATACATAATAATATGCCTTCTTGATATTCCCGGTTCAACTAAATGTTTGCCCTTTTTCTTTTTATTATATACAAATGCCATTCTGACATCTATTTTATTTGCATTTAACAGGTCGAAACCTATATTACTTATGCGATTTTGTATTTGCATATCATTTAATATTGTTTGTGTATCATCAATGGCAAAAACATTTAGAGCAAAAGCAAATGCACATACCAAAACCCATAAAATCTTTTTCATAAAATTCCTATCTTGAAATTAATTATAATATTTTCTTAAAAAACATGCAAAAAACTGATATAATATATGTTATGAAAGAAACAGTAAAAAGTATTCTTGAAAAGTATGTAACAATTTCCTGTGAAAGCACATTTATTGTAGGTTTTTCAGGCGGATGGGATTCCATGTGCCTTTTGGACATTATGAATAAACTTTCAAAAGAGTACGGTTTTCTTCTTGTTGCGGCGCATTTAAACCATAATTGGCGCGGTAAAGAGTCTGAAAACGAAAAAGAACGATGCCTTGAGTTTTGTGAAGAAAATGATATAACTTTTATTTCGGATACTCTCCAAGATGGTTTAAAGGCTTCAGAAGTTGTTGCCCGTGAAATGCGTTATGACTTTTTTAAACGCTGTGCGGAAGAGTTTGAAGCGGATGCTATTTTAACCGCACATACAAAAAGTGATAATGCTGAAACTATTTTATATAGAATTATAAAAGGGACAGGGTTAAACGGTCTTGAAGGTATAAGAGAAGTGCGTGAATTGGGCGGTTTTAAGGTAATTCGGCCAATACTTAATTTTTCAAGAAAAGATATTGAAGAATACTGTATAAAAAATGAACTGTATCCAAATAATGATTCAAGCAACAATAATACAAAATATGCAAGAAATAATATCAGACATAATATAATGCCTGCTATTAAGGTTATTAATCCTAATATAGAAAATTCTCTTATAACGCTTGCGGATATTGCCTCAGGTAATAATAAAATAATAAATGAATTGATGGAAAATATTGAAAAACAAATAACGGTGGGTGATAAATGGCTTACTCAGAACTTTTTAATATTAAATTCCGCAATAAAACAGCATTTTGTATATAAGTTGCTTGTAAATAATGATTTAGAACCGAGTTTTAGCAAAACGCAGGAAATAATAAGTTTTATAAGTGAAAATCAAAAGTCGAAATCCGGCAAAACGCTATCGGTTACCAATGATAAATGGCTTTTTGTTTCAAGTAAATATACTTATTTTGTACATAGTGATAACTATGAAAAAATTGAAGAAGAACTTGTTATTAATAAACCGGGAAATTATGAATTTGCCGGAAAATACAAAATAAAAATTACGGAAAATACGGAAAAAATTGAAAAATATCCGAAGAGCATAAATACTTTTGCCTATGCAAATTTAGAAAATGCACCTTTTCCTCTTACTATAAGAACAAGAAGAAATGGTGATATAATTCAGCCCTTTGGTATGCAGGGTAAAATGAAATTGAAAAAATATTTTATAAATAAAAATATTCCCGAACACGATAGGGATAAAATAATTTTGCTTTGTAAGGATAAAGAAGTTTTATGGGCGGTAGGCGTTGGCGTAAGTGAAAAATTCAGAAATAATTCTACTGTCCCGCCGTATAAACTTGAAATGGAGAAAACGGATAATGGCTGATCTTGATAAAAATATAAAAGATATAAAAGTACTTATAAGTGAAGAAGAAATACAGAATTTACTGCCGAAACTTGCCGAAGATATTGAGAAAAAATTTGATACAGATGAAGAAATATATGTGATATGTGTTCTTAAAGGTTCGGTTATGTTTTGTGCGGACCTTGTAAAACATTTTAAAACAAATGTTCAAATGGAATTTATAAGAATTTCAAGTTACGGAAACGAAACAAAATCGTCAAATAATCTTAAAGCAATTGATTTAACACTTCCGAATCTTGAAGGCAAAAATGTTTTAATAGTAGAAGATATTATTGATACAGGTTTAACTGCAAGATTTTTGACGGATATGTTTAAAATAAAACATTTTCCGAAGAAACTTTTTTTCGTTGCGCTTTTAAACAAAAAATGCGCAAGACAAGCTGATATAGAACCCGATTTTTACGGATTTGAAATTGATGATAAATTTGTTGTAGGTTACGGTTTAGATTATAAGGGATATTTTAGGAATCTTCCTTATATAGGATATTTTCCTACCGCCACCTCTCACCACTAAAAAACATATTCTTAAATTGAGAAATCAGAAACGATTTTCGAGAGTGATATGTTTCGTCAAATTTTTTTAGTTTTGTTTTTGTATCGGAAAAATATGTGACACAATTTGTAATCACATGCCGTATCTGCTGAATATCTAATTCAAGTTCCAGTTCTTTTTCCACTGCTATTTTGCCCAAAAGTATACTTACTATATTTACTTACTTATTTATATAAAGTATTTTTCCTCTTTTTAATTTACTCTGATTTGATTTTTTGTTACAAATTTAACAATATTTCTATACGGGTAGATTTTCATCTAATGCGATATGTTTAAGTTTTTTCTCTAACTTTCTGTTCCAAGGGAGTTCTTGTCTGAAAATGTATTCGTATCCCGTAACATCACCTTGCGAAAAGGATTTAAGTTGTTCGTCACAAAGAACTTCAAAATCCTTTTGAATACTGCGTGTCCATTCATGTCTTTCAAAATTTGCGTTCTCTTTTGTCAAAATAATCGGTTTACCGACAACTGCAAGACATTCGGGTCTGTCTTCACGCAAAAATGTATAATTAACTCCGACGGGAATAACATTTACACCGCCGTGTTTTTTTGCAATATTTTGGCAGATATAAGCAAGTCCTGTTTGAAACTCAATCGGACGGTAGTTAGGCGGTCTTACTATTCCTTGCGGGAAAATCCATAAACCCATATCTGGGTCTTTTAAATCATCAACTATATATTTTAATGATTTCATTGCTTCCTGCGCCGAGGCTTTGTTTATCGGGAATGCACCCGCTAAAGAGAAAAGCGGAAATCTGTTCATTTCTTCTATCATCATTCTAACACGTTTAATATGAAAGGCTTTTCTCAATAAATTATAGCCTGCAATACCGTCCCACCAGTTCATGTGGGTCGCAAAAAATACGCAAGGAAAGTCCTTATTGCGAGTTTCATATAGTTCAAGGTCTTTAACTCTTAAAGCATAAAACCTGTGGCTGAGCATTCTAAAGAAAACTCTGTCTGCGAACCAAACCCAAAACGGATAGTTATGTGCTTTTCTAAATTTTTCTTTTCTGTTTCTCAGTTTTGTAGGTGAAACATTGGAATATAAATTTTCGTTCTTTAGCATACTTTCCCCTGAACCCCGAAAATATTATAGCATTTTTTTAAGATTATTCAAAAATTTCTTTTACGCTTATCGATTGCAGATTTTTCATATCATCAAGTTGTTTGTATATTTGAATTACGGGATTTTTGTCACTCGAGTATATTTTTGCACTGATTTTTAATTTATCGGCATCTTCATCAACTGTTTTATGGCTGTAATCAAATATTTCAGGGAAAGCATCAACTAGTTTTTTATATATTTCCTCGTATTCATCATATTTACATACGAATGAAAGTTTAATTTTTCTCATATGTTTAAGGTTATGAGGCATTATTTTAAGTTCAAAAATTCTAATAAGAACGAGAATACCTACTGCAAGAATGGTAGAAACTGTTGCAATACTAATTTTACCGCAACCGCAAGCCATACCTATTGCTGCAACAATCCACAAGGTTGAAGCGGTTGTCAGCCCCGTTATAGTTAAACCCTGCCTTAAAACCGTACCTGCACCGATAAAACCTATACCTGTAATTATTTGGGCGGCAACTCTGGATGGGTCACCTATGGGGTATATGCTTACTGCGGTAGAAAATCCGTAAATAGAAAGTATTGTGAATATACATGCACCCAAACATACCATTATTTGTGTTCTTAAACCTGCTGATTTGTTTGTGAGTTCTCTTTCTAAACCTATTATAGAACCAAGAACAATAGAAAATACTATTCGGATAAGAATATCAGAATCTTGAATTTGAAAATAGTGAAGAAAATCGCACATTTTATCTTTCCTTACTGTTTGGGTCAAGTACATCTCTAATTGTATCACCAATCAGGTTAAATGATAAAACCGCAACAAAAATTAAAAATCCCGGAGTCAAAAGCCAAGGTCTTGAAACAATATTAATAAATTCCTGCGCTTCCTTCAGCATATTTCCCCAACTTGCATCGGGTTGTTGGATGCCAAGCCCTAAAAAACTTAAGCCTGACTCTGACAAAATAAAGGAAGGTACACTCAAAGTTATTGCTACAATTACATAACTTATTGTTTGAGGGAGTATATGTTTAACAATAGTTCTGAAACTTGATGAACCAAGTGCTTCTGATGCAATAACGAATTCTCTTTTTTTAATAGATAACACCATACCCCTTACAACGCGTGAGAACCCTGCCCAGCCGATGAGCGCAAGTATTACAACAATCAGGCTGAACCTTTGAACACTTGTCATATTAGCAGGCAATATTGAAGCAAGGATTATTAACAGGTAAAAACTCGGTATGGACATTATTGCTTCCGATATTCTCATCATAATAAAATCGGTTTTTCCGCCTAAATAACCTGAAACACCGCCATAAATCATACCAAGAGGGAAGGATATTAAAAGCGCAAGAAAACCGATGGTTAAAGAAATTTGACCGCCGTATAAAAGCCTTGAAAAATTATCTCTGCCGTTTATATCTGTACCTAAAAGGTATAATTCTCCGCCTTTTTCGACATTATAAAAGTGTATTTTCCCTTTTTCATCGGGAGAAAAGTACTTTACTTTGTATTTATGAGTTTTGTCTTCGATAAATTTTGTTTGAAAATTTTCTTTGTCAAAATGTCTAATGTAGTTATATGTATAAGGAAAGGACAGTTTACCCTTTTCATTAATAATATATATTTTAGACGGCGGGCAGTAGGCTTTATCCCTGTTAGAGTAGTCTTTGGCATATGGGCTAATAAAAGATGCCATAAAAACGGCAAGATATAGGAAAATAAGTATAAAAAATGCCCATTTTGCAAATTTATCATTTAAAATTGCTTTTAAAATATTTTCTTTTTGTACTGCTTGAAAATCCGGAAGTTTTGGCATTTAGGCAACCTCCACTCTCGGGTCTACCATTTTAAGCAGAATATCTGCAAGCAAATTGCCTATTACAAGCATTATTGTACCTATCATTAAGGAGGCCATAACAAGGTTTATGTCCGATTTCATAACGGCTTCAAGAATAAGTCTGCCGAGTCCGGGGTATTGAAATACGTATTCAGTAAGGGCTGCACCGCTTAAAAGTGAAGCAAATTCAAACCCTAAAAGTGTAACCATTGGGTTTATGGCATTTCTTAGTGCATGTTTATATATAACTTTATTCTCACTCAGTCCTTTTGCACGTGCAAATTTAACATAATCAGACTCTAAAACATCTAGAAGGTTACCTCTCATTTGTCTTTGAAGCCCTGACAGAGATATTGTAAACAGAACGATAACCGGCAAAACAAGGTGATGCATAATGTCTAAAAACTTGTTAAACCTCGTCATTTCAGAATAATTATAACTTGTAAGCCCGCCTGTCGGGAACCAGCCTGTTTTAACCGCAAAAATTAGTAGCAACAAGGCAAAGAAAAAGGACGGAATTGCCATACCGATACTGGAAAAAATTGTCAAAATTCGGTCAATAGGCTTTCGCCAATGCAGGGCGGCTACTATTCCCAAAGGGATTCCGACTGCCCAAGTAAAAAATATAACAAAACCCGTAAGTAAAAGCGTATTAGGAATACGCTCCATTAGTTTATCGGCTACTTTTTCTCCTGTTGTACAGTATCCTAAATCTCCTTTTACAAAACTTTTGAGCCATAATCCGTATTGAATAATAACAGGTTTATCAAGCCCCAGCCTTTGAACTTCGTAGTCAAGAGTCTCCTGTGTTATGGAAGGATTAAGTTTCAACTCTGCCAAAGGGTCAACGGGGGCAAGCCTTATCAAAAAGAAACTCATAATTGATACCAAAAACAAAAGAGGTATCGTCTGTAATATTCTTTTTATAACATATCCGAATATATTCATAAGTAAATTTTAGAATATATACTTATTTTTGGCAATTGCTCTTTTTGTCCTATTTTGTAATCAAATTTACATAGTGTTGCTTGAATTGTATAATTATAAAAAAGGAGAATTATTGTGAGATATTTAATATTATTATTTGCTTTGTTATTCATGCCGGTATGTGCGATGGCATCAGTTATTCCCGATAGAGTATATGCAACAACACCGGTTGAAATTAAAAATAATTTGAAGCACGGGGCTGAAGTTGACCTCAATATACTCAAACTCGGTGCTTTATCAAAGGATTTAAAATATGAAAACGGTGAATCCGTAGAAATTGTTATAAAAGATTATGTTCCGCCCAAAAGAGGAAAAAGAGACGGTTATTACAAAATAGAATTTAATTATAACGGCAGTTTAATTAACGGGAAAATGACGGTTGCCAAAAAAGCCGATTTAAAAGATATTTCTATAAAAGCAGGAACAACAATTGCAGGGCATGTGTTAAATGCGACATTCCTTCCTCAAGCGGTAGCCGTTTCAAAGGGCTTGATAAAACCGAATGAGAACCAAACAAGACTCCAATCAGCAGGAACGGATTTGTATGAAAGCACCCCGTTAACCTATATCGAAACAGGAATGGAATTTGATGTTCCAGCAAACGGAATAGTAATTTTGCAATTCAGATCACCTAATGCGGATACGGAAGATTAAATAGTATTCTTAATCTCTTTTACAAATTCAATTGCTTCTTGTTTTGTATTTACATCACCTGACAGTTGGGCTTCATTTAGGGCTTTTATTATTTTACCGAGTTCCGGCCCTTGATTTATATGCAAAATTTCCATTATATCCCTGCCGTCAAGCAGTTTTTCTAACGGCTTCATATCTTTTTTTTGTTCAAGATAAACATTTAATAAATCAGTAAGGTTATTAATATTATTTCTAACCATATCTTCTGTTATTACTTCCCCTCTTGCAGATAGCCTGTCCGCCATAGCAAGAAGTATAACGTCTATGACATAACCGTCCATTTTTCTGTAGAATTTCATTTTCGCCTTATCGGTAACATCAGGCGAACTTACCAAACTTGAAGGATAAATATGATATTTTATAAGTGTTTTCACATATTCGATTTGTTTTTTTGAAAATTTTAATTCCTTTAATATAGGTATAACAAGGTTTGCACCTATTTCATCATGTTTGATAAACCTGTGGCGCCCCGTTTCTTCTTCTATTGTCCAGCAGGAGGGCTTTCCTATATCGTGCAGAAAGCCTGCAAATTTAAGGTATGCAATTGCTTTTACACCGCCAAATCTCTCTTCATCAAGATATTTTTTTATTTCTTCATTTGAATTTTCATAAAGTATTTGTAATTGTCTTACCGTTTCAATAACGTGATGAATCAAATCAAGATGATGATGAGAGTTCGTCGGAATCTTTTTTACCTCTTTACAAATCGGGAAAATCTCTTCCAATAATCCTGTTTCATCGAGTTTAATTAGTGCCTCATCACAGTATTTACCCTCAAACATCTTTAGTAATTCAACCGTAACACGTTCTTTAGCGGGTTTATTTATCTCTTTATAATGTTTTTTTGCAATATCTATAAGCGATTTATCTGTATCAAACCCTGTTTTAGCGTAGAAACGGAATATTCTTAACAGCCTTAAAGGGTCATCTATAAAATTTTGTTCGGTTATTCCGCGTATTCTTTTGTTTTTTATATCATCAATTCCACCCGTTAAATCAATAAATTTCTTATTCTGAATATCATAAGCAACGGCATTTATCGTTAAATCTCGTCTTTTTATATCTTTTTCAAAATCATTTTCTATGGGTTTTGTAATATCAAGGTAATTTATTTTGTCTTCTAAAACAAGTCTGTATATGCTGTTTTCATTATCCAATTCGATAAAATGAGCATTAATCATAACGGAAAGACGTTTTGAAAACTCTTTAACATCATTAATACATACTATTAAATCTCTGTCGGGGCTTTTTTTGCCCATAAGAACATCTCTTATAAATCCGCCCACAATATATGCTTCTATATCCTTTATATAAGGTTTTATTATATTTAGAACTTCATCTTGTTCAATTATTTCAATATACTTATCCATACAAGACTCCGTTTATTACTGTTGTGAGTGCTGAGGTTAATGCGGTATCTGCTCTGTATATAAGATTTCCTAATGTTATTAAAGGAATATTTTTTTTCTTGAAAAATTCAAATTCTTTTTCCGAAAAACCGCCTTCTGGTCCTATAATAACAAGAATTGATTTCGTTTTATCAATTTTGTTTGTTTTAATATATTCCATAAAAGTTTTATTAGCATATTTTTCGGCAAATACAATAATATTATCGTATTTATTTATTATGTCTTGTATATAAGACATTTCATAAACAGTAGGTATATCACATCTTTCACATTGTTTTACGGATTCAACAGCGATTTTTTGCCATTTCTCAATTTTGTTTTTTATAATACATTCTTTAACTGCACAATTATCGGTATATAGAGGGATTATTCCCTTTACTCCAAGTTCTGTAGCTTTTTGTATCGCACTTAATTGAGCATTTGAATTTAAAACACTTTGTGCTACATATAGTTTTAACGGCAATTTCCTTTGTGATTTATATTTATTTTTAATATTGCAGGTAAAAAATGAAGGCTCAATTCTATCTATAATCGTTTCATACTGAATTTCATTTTCATCAAGAAACAGTATCTTTTCACCGACTTTTGAACGCATTACTTTTATAATGTGTTTGTATAAATCTTTATCGGTAATTTTTATCGTGTTTTCTGCTATATCAACCGTTCTTATTATGAAATGAGGCATATTCCACCTTCCGATTTAATTATACAATAAAACTTATAAATATTATTTTAATATTTTTGTTTCTATGTAAAATAGTGAACAAAAATAATAGCCGCTGTATGATTATTAAT
>JAJJLH010002351.1:0-25424 GCA_023806865.1 Isotricha sp. YL-2021a | reverse complement strand
TTAAGATTAAAATTTATTTATATTATAATTAATAATTTAATTTAATTATATTAATTTTATTTTTCATTTAATTATATTTATTTAAGTTAAAAAACATTATTTTCATTTAAAAAATTGATTCATTTATTAAAATATAAATAAATACTAATAATAGTTAATTTCAATTATTTTCAATGTATTAATGCAATTTATTATTATAATAATACAATATATAATAGATTTAATTAAAAATTTAATCAAAAAAAATAATATAAAAATATAAATGGGAAATGAAACAAATTCAAAATCAAAAGAATTACCTTTACTCCCTGATTATATCACATTTGAAATTCTTCAAGAATATATAGGAATAACAGATATTAAATTATTTAGAAATTATCTATATAATATATTTATGGATATTTCAATATATGATGTAAAACAAAATAAAAAATTATTAAAAAAAACTAGTTTTTATGATTATATGAAATTACCTATTTTCATTTGTGAAAAACTTTTTAATTCTTTTGATTTAAATAATGATAATTATTTAGAAGAAAAAGAATTTATAAATGGATTATCAAAATTATATTGTGGAACTTTTTATGAAACTTCAGAAATTATATTTAATTTATTAGATTATGACAAAGATGGTCAAATTCAAAAAGATGATGTTACTATTATGTTATCTTATTTACCATTATCAAAAAATGAAAATGATAATGAAATTCTTGAAGAAAAACAAAAAAATTCAAGAAAAGAAATTGATGAAATTATTCATAAAACTTTTTCAAAATATAATGGAATTTTAAAATTAAAACAATTTGTAGATGTTGTTATAAATAAAAAAAGTGATGTTTTTTTAGAATTAATATGTTATTTTTATCAAATGAAACCTTTTACTAATGAAAATATTTTTTTAATGAAAGATATTAAAAATAATGAAAATGATGATGAGTATAAAAATTTAAAATGTATAAATGATAATAATAATAATGATAATATTGTTAAAATTAAATTATCAAAAAAAAAAAGTGGTTTAAGTCCTGTAGAAAATTTCTTTAAAAAATATTCTTTTAATTATGAAAATAAAGATGATTGTATTCAAAAAAAAGATAAAATTTATGATTATTATATTAAACGTGTATATATATATAATCATGTTGATATGATTAGATTAAATAATGAAAATTGTATTTTGAGAAAATTTGATAAAAATAATAAATCTGATAATTTATTGAAAGAATCAATTATTTATAAAAAAGGTAATTATTCATCACCCTTTAAATATTCGTTAAGAGAACAAAAAATGAAGAATATAAATACAAATTTAAAATCTATTAATAATGACAAAAAATTAAATAAACAACATTCTTATAATAATATAACCAAAAATTTTAATAATTATCATGAATTTAATGAAAAAGAAAATAAAGTTATATATGAAAATTGGTTGTATAAAATCATAGAAAATAATTTAATCAGAAAATTTTATATAGTCTTAGCAAATGAAGATATATATTATTATGATGATAAAGAAAAAACTAAATTTCTAGGAATGCATCATTTAATTGGTTGTATAATAAAAGAACCTTCAATAAATGATTTTTTAGAAATTGATAATATTAAATTTTATTCATTTTCAATAACATTTAATAATAAATCAAAAATAAGAAAATATTATTCTCCTAATTTCCAAATTGTAAATCAATTCACTCAAAATTTAAAAAAAGGAATAGGCTACATACATTTTAATGATTATTATGAAATAGAAAACAAAATAATAGGAAAAGGAAAATTTGGTGTAGTGAATTTAGGAATAGATAAAAAAACAGGTAATAAAGTAGCAATAAAAATAATAAATAAATCATCATTAAAAACAGAAATAGATAAAGAATTAATAAAAAGTGAAATAGACATAATGAAATTATGTCATCATCCAAACATAGTAAAATTACTAGATCATTTTGAAAACTCAGAATATATTTATATAGTAATGGAATATATATCAGGAGGAACATTAAATCAATATATAAAAAGTCATTATTTCTATATTTCAGAAAGTGAAGCAGCAAATATAATATTACAAATAGGAAATGGATTAAAATATTTACATAATTATGGAATTGTTCATAGAGATTTAAAAACAGATAATATTATGTTAACTAAAAATAATGAAAATGGAATTATTAAAATTATGGATTTTGGCTTAAGTAAAGTTGTTGGACCTAATGAAGGTTTAATTGATGGTTATGGAACTTTAAATTATTGTGCTCCTGAAGTTTTAATGAGAGAACCTTATAATAAACAAATTGATATTTGGAGTCTTGGTATTATACTTTTTTATATGTTAGTTGGACATTTTCCTTTTCAAGGTAATAATGAAGAAATTATTGCTAAGAAAATTGTTTATCAACCTTTAAAATTTGATGAAAAAGAATGGGAAAATAAAAGTAAGAAAGTTATTAATTTAATTGAAAAAAGTTTAGAAAAAAAACCTAATAAAAGAATTAATATTGATGATTTTTTAAAACATCCTTGGATTAAAAAAAATTTAAAGCAAAAGATGTCTTTATAAATAAATAATATAAATTGTAAGATTATATTATTGTGTTTTTGAAATTTAGTAATCATATTTTGAAAAAGTATGTTTCATATTTTTTTATCCATTTGAGTTTTTTTTGAGTTTAATTAATAGTGTTATTTAATTATGGTAGCTTTTAATATTTTATTTGTTTATATTTGTAGAAATTTATTTTAGTTTTAATCAATTATATTATGAATATATTAAAAATTAGTCTGGATTTTAGTTATAAATAAAATTATTATATAAAAGAGTAAAATAAATATTTAAAAAAAAAAAAACAAAAAATAAATAAATAATATTAAACTATATATACATCAAATTCAAATTCATTATTTATTTTCAATAATTGTTCAATTTCATTTACTTTGCAAGTACTCATAAAACAAAATTTAAAAGTTTCCCTAACATCAAAAATTCCTCTATTTCCAAAAATATCAACTAAATTTTCTTTAATAACAATTTTATTATCTAAAACAAAATCTTTTTTTTTAATATTTTCAGGTTTTGACATATCTTTATTATAAAATTGAAATTGTTTAAGAAAAGAAACTAAATCAAATTTAGGGTCTTTTCCTAAATGATAAACTAACCAATCACCATTTCTCATTCCTGCAGCCATTGAGGATTGAATTTCTTTTTGAATTTCATTTTTTAAATCTGGATTTTCATCTAATTTTTGTTTTAATTTATATATATCTATTAATCTTGCTTTTATATTAAAAAATGTATCAAGAGATGATGATGGGTTTATAAATAAATATGGTTTATTTTCTTCTTCTTTTCCATTTAAGATATTTAATATTTCTGATAATTGTATTTTTTTATATTTTGAATCCATTTTTTTATTTTTTTTATTTTTTTTTATTTTTTTTATTTTTTTTTTTTTAATTTTTATTATTTTTTATAATTATTTTTTTATTTAAAAAAAACAATCTTATTTAATTATATATATTTTATGTCAATCGAAATTGATAATCCTAAAAACTATATATTTACTATTTTTAAATTTAAACCAACTTTCGAAGAAAATGAATTAAGATTTTTTTATGACGTTAATGAAATTCAAAAAAAAGAATTTGAATATGAAAATAAGGAAAGTTTTAAAATTAAAGTATATTATATCCAAAGAATACCATCATATAGAAAATTTAATATCAAATATAAAACAATAACACATGAATTTGATAATAATGTAAATTTTATTTATAATATTTCATTATTAAGTTATTCTCAATTAGAATTATCTGATTATGAAAAATTTAAATGTTTTCATAATTTTGTTGATAAAAATAATTCTGATTCATTAAAAGAATTATTGTATTCAAATACTATTTTAAATTTAGGAAATAAGAACTTAGATTTACAAATAGCTATGGAATTAATTGATCATTATAAAAATGATAAAAAAAATATTGAAATAATAATTTCAATGATTACAAGTGTAAATAAATATATAGTAGATATTCATCAATTAAATGAATCAAAAGAAAAATGGTTACAATTGATTGAAGGATTTGATAAAAATGAAATATTTAGTGAAGAGAATTTGTTTAATAAAGGAAAATTAATTATAATGATTTTTATTTATATAATTTTAGATTTTGATAAATTTATTAAATTTTATGATAAAAATAAAAGTGATAAAAATAAAAAAAAAGAAATTTATAGAATTATTGGATTGAATAAAACAATAGAACATATTTTTATTATGGAGAAAATTATGAAAGATTTTGCGAACAATAAAAATGTTGAAAACATGAAAAAAATGATATTAAAAATAAATTACTTTGAAAATTTATTATTTTTATTGGATTTTCTATTAAAAAATATTACTAAAAAAAATATTCAAATTGAAATTAAAGATAATTATCAAGTGTCAAATGATGATAATTTTGAAACAATATTAAATTCATATGAAGATATAATTCAAATTTTACCAAATTTTGGAAAAGATAAAAAAATACAAAACATTTGGAATAATTATATAAATGAATTTGAAAAAGAGAAAAATATTAAAAAATTAATATTTTTGAAATATATTCTACCAACATCAGAAATTTTAAAAACTTCAATTTCTAAATGTATACAAACTACATTTGATAGTTTGAGTTTTTCAAATAAAGATATTATAGATTATATTAATAAAAATATAACTAGTAATATTAATTTAATAAAAGGTGAATTAGAAATTATAAATATTTTTCCAAAATTTGATTATGAAAAAATAGATGATAATTTTATAAACGAATTTAAAAAAATGAAATTAAAAGATATTATGGGAGCAAGGGCATTTTATTCTTCTCAAGCAATTCCTATAATAAATACAAATAATCTAAAACAATTAGAAAAAATAATGAAAATAATGGATTTTAGTTTTGATTTACAAAATTCTAATGAATTGTTTTATTTTCAAAACTTTTTAATAGCAATTAATGAAACTATTGAAAGGATTTTAAATGATTATAATGATATAGAATTTGATTCATTAGTTAATATAATTATCATATTATCTTCTAATAAAGTGAATATAGAAATTTTCAAAAAATTAATAGAAATTTTATATAATAAACTTCCAAAAAAAGTTCAAATTAAATTATTTATTATATTAATAAATAAGGATAATGTTTCTAATAAAGGAATACATGAATCAATAATCAATTATTTAAGAATTTTATGTATTGAAAATAATCAAATAGAAGAAACACTTGAAAATATTCAAAATATAAAATATTTAAATTCAATTTTAGAAAATTATGAAATTCCAAAAGATGAAGATTTTTTCGTAAATGAAGAAAAAAAAACAATAAAAATCTTAAAAACTTTTATTGATAAAGGGATACTTGAAAATTCAAATTTTATTAATGATGGATATGGTAGTAAAATAATATCATTATTAAAAGAATTAAAAACAAAAATAATTCAAAGACATCTACAATTAAAATTAGGAGAAGAAATTTTGAGATTAGATCATGATATTGAAATTAATAATATAAAACAAAATATATTAGAATTAAGATTAAAATTAATATTTTATGAAAAAAATGAAACAAATAATATTAAAAAAATTAAATTAGAATTGGTAAATGCAATTAATAAAGCAAAAGAAATAAAAACAGAAGTTGATAAAATTTATTCATATTTAAAAGAATTTTTTGATAGAGATCCTAGAATTAGAAAATATAGTATTTTAAAAACTGAATTATTAAAATCAACAATAAATGAATATGAATTATTAATTGAAAAAGCAAAAACATATGAAACATTAAAAAAAATATCAAAAATTATTCTTGAATTTAAACAATCAAAAATTTTTCAAAAAATTTTTTATTATACAAAAGAAAAATTAAGGAATGATGATGCTCTTTCAGAATCAATTTTAATTTATAATCAATTTTATGAAATTATGAATGATGAAAAACAATTAAGTGATCCAAAAAATGAAGAATTATTAGAATTAATATCTACTTCATATAATAATTATGATGAATTAAATGAATGTATTACATATATTATTCAATTAGAAAAGAAAAATAAAAGAAAAGAAAGTTTAAATTTAATTAATGAAGAAACAATTGAAAAAATATTTTTATTTAGAAGAAAAACAGAATTAAGAGATTTAATTAAAACATTTGAAAAATTTTCAAAAATTTTTGGTTATAATGAATTATTTTCTAATCAATGTGAAGGATTAAATAAATATTTAGGAGAAAAAAATCTTCTTCAAAATTATAATGATATTAAAGAAATGATAAATCAATGGGATAAAAATTTATTTACTCATAAACAAAATTATGAAATATTATTAAATGAATTATTTCAAAAAGAACAATTAATGAATTTTATAAAAGATAAAACTGAAGATGATATAAGAAATATAAGAGAATTAATTGATCCTGCACAAAGTCAAATTATTACTGAAGAAGATATTAATCAATTAGCTGATTTAATAAAATTAAAAGATCAATTAAAACAAAAAGTAATTAGTGAGAATTTTTTTAAAGATTTATCTGAATTTATAATAAAAACTTATAAAAATGATAATGAAGTATCAAAAGAAGTTAAAAAAATTAGAAATATTTCAGAAAAAATTATGGATTTAATTGAAATTTATAATAAAAAAGTAGATAAAAATGCATATGCTGAAAAAAAATTTGAGGCTATTGCAAAAAATGGTATTTTTGATATTATATTTACTTCAAATGGTTATAAATGTAATGTTATTTCTGAAAAATATAAAGAGGAAGATGATAAAAATATTATAAAAAAAGAAAATGTTAAAGATATAAAAAAAGAAGATATTAAAGAATTAGAATTAAAAAAAGAAGAATTAAATGAAATAGAAATTAAAAAAGATGAAATAAAAGGAATAGAAGTTAAAGAAGAAGAAATAAAAACATCAGAAGAAAAAAAAGAAGAAGTGAAAAATAAAGAAGATAAAAAAGATAGTATAGAAGAAGAATATAAAATAAATAAGGAAACACAAATTAAGGATAATTTTGAAGATATAAAAAAATTAAAAGAAATACTTCTATTAATAAAAAAAGGAAAAGAATCTAAAGAAAAAACTGAAATAAAAAAAAATGTAATAAGAATAATTGAAGATGTTGAAAAAATATTATTAATTTTAGCAAATATAATGAATAGAGGAATTGATGAAGAAAAATATTTTCACATTCAAATTCAATTAAAAAAAGATGAAAATGAAGAAGTAATAAATATAAATGAAAGTTTATTTGTTAAAACTAAAGATAAAAAAAATGCTATTAATGAAGGAATAATCCCAAAAAATATTAAAGAATTAATAAATTATTTTGAAAGTATTGAACAAAAACAAATAGAACAAGAAAAACAATGTTATAAAAATAATGCTTATTTAAGATTAATTTATGGTATTCAATTTAATATAATTTATAAATATGTAAAAGATTATTGTATGAAAAAAGATATAAAAAAAGGAAAATTATTTGATGAAGAAATAAAATATATTAATAAATTTATTACAAATAATAAAATTGATAAAATAAATTATCAATTATCAATAGATAAAAAAGATATTTACGAGATTGTTGATGACTATATAAAACAATTAACAAAAAATATAAAAGAAATTGATTTAGAAGATACTACAGTAATAAAAAAAAAAGAATTTAAATTAAAATCAGGATTTTATCCTTATCCTTTTCCTTCAAAAAATCCTGAAATAGATACAATAAAATGTTTCCAAATTTTAACAGGAAATTTACCAATTGCTCAAAATGTTTTAATATGTATACATATTAAAACATTTTGAGCAATTGGTAAATTTCCTGTTAAAATTTGGAAACATTTTATTGTATCTATTTCAGGATTTTTTGAAGGAAAAGGATAAGGATAAAATCCTGATTTTAATTTAAATTCTTTTTTTTTTATTTCTGTAGTATCTTCTAAATCAATTTCTTTTATATTTTTTGTTAATTGTTTTATATAGTCATCAACAATCTCGTAAATATCTTTTTTATCTATTGATAATTGATAATTTATTTTATCAATTTTATTATTTGTAATAAATTTATTAATATATTTTATTTCTTCATCAAATAATTTTCCTTTTTTTATATCTTTTTTCATACAATAATCTTTTACATATTTATAAATTATATTAAATTGAATACCATAAATTAATCTTAAATAAGCATTATTTTTATAACATTGTTTTTCTTGTTCTATTTGTTTTTGTTCAATACTTTCAAAATAATTTATTAATTCTTTAATATTTTTTGGGATTATTCCTTCATTAATAGCATTTTTTTTATCTTTAGTTTTAACAAATAAACTTTCATTTATATTTATTTCTTCTTCATTTTCATCTTTTTTTAATTGAATTTGAATATGAAAATATTTTTCTTCATCAATTCCTCTATTCATTATATTTGCTAAAATTAATAATATTTTTTCAACATCTTCAATTATTCTTATTACATTTTTTTTTATTTCAGTTTTTTCTTTAGATTCTTTTCCTTTTTTTATTAATAGAAGTATTTCTTTTAATTTTTTTATATCTTCAAAATTATCCTTAATTTGTGTTTCCTTATTTATTTTATATTCTTCTTCTATATTATCTTTTTTATCTTCTTTATTTTTCACTTCTTCTTTTTTTTCTTCTGATGTTTTTATTTCTTCTTCTTTAACTTCTATTCCTTTTATTTCATCTTTTTTAATTTCTATTTCATTTAATTCTTCTTTTTTTAATTCTAATTCTTTAATATCTTCTTTTTTTATATCTTTAACATTTTCTTTTTTTATAATATTTTTATCATCTTCCTCTTTATATTTTTCAGAAATAACATTACATTTATAACCATTTGAAGTAAATATAATATCAAAAATACCATTTTTTGCAATAGCCTCAAATTTTTTTTCAGCATATGCATTTTTATCTACTTTTTTATTATAAATTTCAATTAAATCCATAATTTTTTCTGAAATATTTCTAATTTTTTTAACTTCTTTTGATACTTCATTATCATTTTTATAAGTTTTTATTATAAATTCAGATAAATCTTTAAAAAAATTCTCACTAATTACTTTTTGTTTTAATTGATCTTTTAATTTTATTAAATCAGCTAATTGATTAATATCTTCTTCAGTAATAATTTGACTTTGTGCAGGATCAATTAATTCTCTTATATTTCTTATATCATCTTCAGTTTTATCTTTTATAAAATTCATTAATTGTTCTTTTTGAAATAATTCATTTAATAATATTTCATAATTTTGTTTATGAGTAAATAAATTTTTATCCCATTGATTTATCATTTCTTTAATATCATTATAATTTTGAAGAAGATTTTTTTCTCCTAAATATTTATTTAATCCTTCACATTGATTAGAAAATAATTCATTATAACCAAAAATTTTTGAAAATTTTTCAAATGTTTTAATTAAATCTCTTAATTCTGTTTTTCTTCTAAATAAAAATATTTTTTCAATTGTTTCTTCATTAATTAAATTTAAACTTTCTTTTCTTTTATTTTTCTTTTCTAATTGAATAATATATGTAATACATTCATTTAATTCATCATAATTATTATATGAAGTAGATATTAATTCTAATAATTCTTCATTTTTTGGATCACTTAATTGTTTTTCATCATTCATAATTTCATAAAATTGATTATAAATTAAAATTGATTCTGAAAGAGCATCATCATTCCTTAATTTTTCTTTTGTATAATAAAAAATTTTTTGAAAAATTTTTGATTGTTTAAATTCAAGAATAATTTTTGATATTTTTTTTAATGTTTCATATGTTTTTGCTTTTTCAATTAATAATTCATATTCATTTATTGTTGATTTTAATAATTCAGTTTTTAAAATACTATATTTTCTAATTCTAGGATCTCTATCAAAAAATTCTTTTAAATATGAATAAATTTTATCAACTTCTGTTTTTATTTCTTTTGCTTTATTAATTGCATTTACCAATTCTAATTTAATTTTTTTAATATTATTTGTTTCATTTTTTTCATAAAATATTAATTTTAATCTTAATTCTAATATATTTTGTTTTATATTATTAATTTCAATATCATGATCTAATCTCAAAATTTCTTCTCCTAATTTTAATTGTAGATGTCTTTGAATTATTTTTGTTTTTAATTCTTTTAATAATGATATTATTTTACTACCATATCCATCATTAATAAAATTTGAATTTTCAAGTATCCCTTTATCAATAAAAGTTTTTAAGATTTTTATTGTTTTTTTTTCTTCATTTACGAAAAAATCTTCATCTTTTGGAATTTCATAATTTTCTAAAATTGAATTTAAATATTTTATATTTTGAATATTTTCAAGTGTTTCTTCTATTTGATTATTTTCAATACATAAAATTCTTAAATAATTGATTATTGATTCATGTATTTCTTTATCAGAAATATTATCCTTATTTATTAATATAATAAATAATTTAATTTGAACTTTTTTTGGAAGTTTATTATATAAAATTTCTATTAATTTTTTGAAAATTTCTATATTCACTTTATTAGAAGATAATATGATAATTATATTAACTAATGAATCAAATTCTATATCATTATAATCATTTAAAATCCTTTCAATAGTTTCATTAATTGCTATTAAAAAGTTTTGAAAATAAAACAATTCATTAGAATTTTGTAAATCAAAACTAAAATCCATTATTTTCATTATTTTTTCTAATTGTTTTAGATTATTTGTATTTATTATAGGAATTGCTTGAGAAGAATAAAATGCCCTTGCTCCCATAATATCTTTTAATTTCATTTTTTTAAATTCGTTTATAAAATTATCATCTATTTTTTCATAATCAAATTTTGGAAAAATATTTATAATTTCTAATTCACCTTTTATTAAATTAATATTACTAGTTATATTTTTATTAATATAATCTATAATATCTTTATTTGAAAAACTCAAACTATCAAATGTAGTTTGTATACATTTAGAAATTGAAGTTTTTAAAATTTCTGATGTTGGTAGAATATATTTCAAAAATATTAATTTTTTAATATTTTTCTCTTTTTCAAATTCATTTATATAATTATTCCAAATGTTTTGTATTTTTTTATCTTTTCCAAAATTTGGTAAAATTTGAATTATATCTTCATATGAATTTAATATTGTTTCAAAATTATCATCATTTGACACTTGATAATTATCTTTAATTTCAATTTGAATATTTTTTTTAGTAATATTTTTTAATAGAAAATCCAATAAAAATAATAAATTTTCAAAGTAATTTATTTTTAATATCATTTTTTTCATGTTTTCAACATTTTTATTGTTCGCAAAATCTTTCATAATTTTCTCCATAATAAAAATATGTTCTATTGTTTTATTCAATCCAATAATTCTATAAATTTCTTTTTTTTTATTTTTATCACTTTTATTTTTATCATAAAATTTAATAAATTTATCAAAATCTAAAATTATATAAATAAAAATCATTATAATTAATTTTCCTTTATTAAACAAATTCTCTTCACTAAATATTTCATTTTTATCAAATCCTTCAATCAATTGTAACCATTTTTCTTTTGATTCATTTAATTGATGAATATCTACTATATATTTATTTACACTTGTAATCATTGAAATTATTATTTCAATATTTTTTTTATCATTTTTATAATGATCAATTAATTCCATAGCTATTTGTAAATCTAAGTTCTTATTTCCTAAATTTAAAATAGTATTTGAATACAATAATTCTTTTAATGAATCAGAATTATTTTTATCAACAAAATTATGAAAACATTTAAATTTTTCATAATCAGATAATTCTAATTGAGAATAACTTAATAATGAAATATTATAAATAAAATTTACATTATTATCAAATTCATGTGTTATTGTTTTATATTTGATATTAAATTTTCTATATGATGGTATTCTTTGGATATAATATACTTTAATTTTAAAACTTTCCTTATTTTCATATTCAAATTCTTTTTTTTGAATTTCATTAACGTCATAAAAAAATCTTAATTCATTTTCTTCGAAAGTTGGTTTAAATTTAAAAATAGTAAATATATAGTTTTTAGGATTATCAATTTCGATTGACATAAAATATATATAATTAAATAAGATTGTTTTTTTTAAATAAAAAAATAATTATAAAAAATAATAAAAATTAAAAAAAAAAAAATAAAAAAAATAAAAAAAAATAAAAAAAATAAAAAAATGGATTCAAAATATAAAAAAATACAATTATCAGAAATATTAAATATCTTAAATGGAAAAGAAGAAGAAAATAAACCATATTTATTTATAAACCCATCATCATCTCTTGATACATTTTTTAATATAAAAGCAAGATTAATAGATATATATAAATTAAAACAAAAATTAGATGAAAATCCAGATTTAAAAAATGAAATTCAAAAAGAAATTCAATCCTCAATGGCTGCAGGAATGAGAAATGGTGATTGGTTAGTTTATCATTTAGGAAAAGACCCTAAATTTGATTTAGTTTCTTTTCTTAAACAATTTCAATTTTATAATAAAGATATGTCAAAACCTGAAAATATTAAAAAAAAAGATTTTGTTTTAGATAATAAAATTGTTATTAAAGAAAATTTAGTTGATATTTTTGGAAATAGAGGAATTTTTGATGTTAGGGAAACTTTTAAATTTTGTTTTATGAGTACTTGCAAAGTAAATGAAATTGAACAATTATTGAAAATAAATAATGAATTTGAATTTGATGTATATATAGTTTAATATTATTTATTTATTTTTTGTTTTTTTTTTTTTAAATATTTATTTTACTCTTTTATATAATAATTTTATTTATAACTAAAATCCAGACTAATTTTTAATATATTCATAATATAATTGATTAAAACTAAAATAAATTTCTACAAATATAAACAAATAAAATATTAAAAGCTACCATAATTAAATAACACTATTAATTAAACTCAAAAAAAACTCAAATGGATAAAAAAATATGAAACATACTTTTTCAAAATATGATTACTAAATTTCAAAAACACAACTATAGAATCTTATAATTTATACCATTTATTTATAATGAAAATTTTTGTTTGAAATGTGATTTAAACCATGAATGTTTTAAAAATTCGTTAATATTAATTCTATTTGAAGGTTTTTTTTCTAAACATTTTTCAATTAAATTTTTAACTTTTTGACTTCTTGTTTCCCATTCTTCTGAATTAAATTCTAATTCTTGATAAACTATTTTTTTAGCAATAATTTCTTCTTTAATACCTTCAAATGGGAAATGACCAGTTAACATATAAAATAATATAATACCTAAATTCCAAATATCAATTTCTTTATTATAAGGATCCCTAGTTAAAACTTCAGGTGCTGTAAAATTTAAAGTACCATAACCATCAATTAAATTTTCATTTGAACTTATAATTTTACTTAAACCAAAATCTATAATTTTAATAATTCCATTATCATTATCTTCAGTTAACATAATATTATCAGTTTTTAAATCTCTATGAATAATACCATAATTATGTAAATATTTTATTCCATTTCCTATTTGATATATTATATTTGAAGCTTGATTTTCTGAGAAATTAAAATAACGTTTTTTAATATATTGAGTTAATGTTCCACCTGCTAAATATTCCATTATTATATAAATATATTCTGAGTTTTCAAAATGATCTAGTAATTTTACTATGTTTGGATGATGACATAATTTCATTATGTCTATTTCACTTTTTATTAATTCTTTATCTATTTCTGTTTTTAATGATGATTTATTTATTATTTTTATTGCTACTTTATTACCTGTTTTTTTATCTATTCCTAAATTCACTACACCAAATTTTCCTTTTCCTATTATTTTGTTTTCTATTTCATAATAATCATTAAAATGTATGTAGCCTATTCCTTTTTTTAAATTTTGAGTGAATTGATTTACAATTTGGAAATTAGGAGAATAATATTTTCTTATTTTTGATTTATTATTAAATGTTATTGAAAATGAATAAAATTTAATATTATCAATTTCTAAAAAATCATTTATTGAAGGTTCTTTTATTATACAACCAATTAAATGATGCATTCCTAGAAATTTAGTTTTTTCTTTATCATCATAATAATATATATCTTCATTTGCTAAGACTATATAAAATTTTCTGATTAAATTATTTTCTATGATTTTATACAACCAATTTTCATATATAACTTTATTTTCTTTTTCATTAAATTCATGATAATTATTAAAATTTTTGGTTATATTATTATAAGAATGTTGTTTATTTAATTTTTTGTCATTATTAATAGATTTTAAATTTGTATTTATATTCTTCATTTTTTGTTCTCTTAACGAATATTTAAAGGGTGATGAATAATTACCTTTTTTATAAATAATTGATTCTTTCAATAAATTATCAGATTTATTATTTTTATCAAATTTTCTCAAAATACAATTTTCATTATTTAATCTAATCATATCAACATGATTATATATATATACACGTTTAATATAATAATCATAAATTTTATCTTTTTTTTGAATACAATCATCTTTATTTTCATAATTAAAAGAATATTTTTTAAAGAAATTTTCTACAGGACTTAAACCACTTTTTTTTTTTGATAATTTAATTTTAACAATATTATCATTATTATTATTATCATTTATACATTTTAAATTTTTATACTCATCATCATTTTCATTATTTTTAATATCTTTCATTAAAAAAATATTTTCATTAGTAAAAGGTTTCATTTGATAAAAATAACATATTAATTCTAAAAAAACATCACTTTTTTTATTTATAACAACATCTACAAATTGTTTTAATTTTAAAATTCCATTATATTTTGAAAAAGTTTTATGAATAATTTCATCAATTTCTTTTCTTGAATTTTTTTGTTTTTCTTCAAGAATTTCATTATCATTTTCATTTTTTGATAATGGTAAATAAGATAACATAATAGTAACATCATCTTTTTGAATTTGACCATCTTTGTCATAATCTAATAAATTAAATATAATTTCTGAAGTTTCATAAAAAGTTCCACAATATAATTTTGATAATCCATTTATAAATTCTTTTTCTTCTAAATAATTATCATTATTTAAATCAAAAGAATTAAAAAGTTTTTCACAAATGAAAATAGGTAATTTCATATAATCATAAAAACTAGTTTTTTTTAATAATTTTTTATTTTGTTTTACATCATATATTGAAATATCCATAAATATATTATATAGATAATTTCTAAATAATTTAATATCTGTTATTCCTATATATTCTTGAAGAATTTCAAATGTGATATAATCAGGGAGTAAAGGTAATTCTTTTGATTTTGAATTTGTTTCATTTCCCATTTATATTTTTATATTATTTTTTTTGATTAAATTTTTAATTAAATCTATTATATATTGTATTATTATAATAATAAATTGCATTAATACATTGAAAATAATTGAAATTAACTATTATTAGTATTTATTTATATTTTAATAAATGAATCAATTTTTTAAATGAAAATAATGTTTTTTAACTTAAATAAATATAATTAAATAAAAAATAAAATTAATATAAATAAATTAAATTATTAATTATAATATAAATAAATTTTAATCTTAAATTAAATATTTCATAAATATAATATGTATTTTATACTCAATTTATTTTTAAATTATCTTATAAAATTAAATTTTAATTATATATTAAATTAATTTCTATGTTTCAATTAAGGACATTCCAATTGTAATTGAAGTTTGTGCAATTATGTAAGTTGACATGACTATTAAATGATAATAAAATAAAGTTTCATAAAACAACATTCTTACTAATATAAAATCAGATACCCAAAAAAGTATTGTTCCAATAAAAATTAAAATGTTACTAAAATTAAATTTAGTTAATAAATTAAAAGTAGAAATGGAATTAATAATCCCTAAAACTGATAAATAAATAATTCCGTGTGGTAAAACATTTCTTTTTTTAAATCCTTCTATTAAATAATAATGAAATTGAATATAACAAACATAAGAATAAAATAGTATAATGAAAAGAAATAAATAAAATTTTTTTTTATAAGTTGTAGATGAAGATAATTTCATGAAAGCCAAAATATAAAATAAATGACCAATTAAAAAAGAGAAAATTCCACCTATAATTAAAGGCGAATTTTGATTTGATAACATAAAAATATCACCTATCCAACCTAAAATTATTCCAAAATTAATTAATGTATTTCTGTTTTTTTTTTCTGTTAAGATTTGATATATTAAATATATTAAAGGCATTATAAACATTTTAGAAATTATTCGAATATTTTGTTTTTCATAAACACAGCAAAAACATTGTATTATTGAATTTATAAAATGTAATGAAAATATTATTGATTTATAGTTTTGAAATGATGTTTTTGAAACCATTTAATTGGTAAATTTTTATATTTATATATTTTTGATGAAAAAGAATGGGAAAATAAAAGTAAGAAAGTTATTAATTTAATTGAAAAAAGTTTAGAAAAAAAACCTAATAAAAGAATTAATATTGATGATTTTTTAAAACATCCTTGGATTAAAAAAAATTTAAAGCAAAAGATGTCTTTATAAATAAATAATATAAATTGTAAGATTATATTATTGTGTTTTTGAAATTTAGTAATCATATTTTGAAAAAGTATGTTTCATATTTTTTTATCCATTTGAGTTTTTTTTGAGTTTAATTAATAGTGTTATTTAATTATGGTAGCTTTTAATATTTTATTTGTTTATATTTGTAGAAATTTATTTTAGTTTTAATCAATTATATTATGAATATATTAAAAATTAGTCTGGATTTTAGTTATAAATAAAATTATTATATAAAAGAGTAAAATAAATATTTAAAAAAAAAAAAACAAAAAATAAATAAATAATATTAAACTATATATACATCAAATTCAAATTCATTATTTATTTTCAATAATTGTTCAATTTCATTTACTTTGCAAGTACTCATAAAACAAAATTTAAAAGTTTCCCTAACATCAAAAATTCCTCTATTTCCAAAAATATCAACTAAATTTTCTTTAATAACAATTTTATTATCTAAAACAAAATCTTTTTTTTTAATATTTTCAGGTTTTGACATATCTTTATTATAAAATTGAAATTGTTTAAGAAAAGAAACTAAATCAAATTTAGGGTCTTTTCCTAAATGATAAACTAACCAATCACCATTTCTCATTCCTGCAGCCATTGAGGATTGAATTTCTTTTTGAATTTCATTTTTTAAATCTGGATTTTCATCTAATTTTTGTTTTAATTTATATATGTCTATTAATCTTGCTTTTATATTAAAAAATGTATCAAGAGATGATGATGGGTTTATAAATAAATATGGTTTATTTTCTTCTTCTTTTCCATTTAAGATATTTAATATTTCTGATAATTGTATTTTTTTATATTTTGAATCCATTTTTTTATTTTTTTTATTTTTTTTTATTTTTTTTATTTTTTTTTTTTTAATTTTTATTATTTTTTATAATTATTTTTTTATTTAAAAAAAACAATCTTATTTAATTATATATATTTTATGTCAATCGAAATTGATAATCCTAAAAACTATATATTTACTATTTTTAAATTTAAACCAACTTTCGAAGAAAATGAATTAAGATTTTTTTATGACGTTAATGAAATTCAAAAAAAAGAATTTGAATATGAAAATAAGGAAAGTTTTAAAATTAAAGTATATTATATCCAAAGAATACCATCATATAGAAAATTTAATATCAAATATAAAACAATAACACATGAATTTGATAATAATGTAAATTTTATTTATAATATTTCATTATTAAGTTATTCTCAATTAGAATTATCTGATTATGAAAAATTTAAATGTTTTCATAATTTTGTTGATAATATTAATTCTGATTCATTAAAAGAATTATTATATTCAAATACTATTTTAAATTTAGGAAATAAGAACTCAGATTTACAAATAGCTATGGAATTAATTGATCATTATAAAAATGATAAAAAAAATATTGAAATAATAATTTCAATGATTACAAGTGTAAATAAATATATAGTAGATATTCATCAATTAAATGAATCAAAAGAAAAATGGTTACAATTGATTGAAGGATTTGATAAAAATGAAATATTTAGTGAAGAGAATTTGTTTAATAAAGGAAAATTAATTATAATGATTTTTATTTATATAATTTTAGATTTTGATAAATTTATTAAATTTTATGATAAAAATAAAAGTGATAAAAATAAAAAAAAAGAAATTTATAGAATTATTGGATTGAATAAAACAATAGAACATATTTTTATTATGGAGAAAATTATGAAAGATTTTGCGAACAATAAAAATGTTGAAAACATGAAAAAAATGATATTAAAAATAAATTACTTTGAAAATTTATTATTTTTATTGGATTTTCTATTAAAAAATATTACTAAAAAAAATATTCAAATTGAAATTAAAGATAATTATCAAGTGTCAAATGATGATAATTTTGAAACAATATTAAATTCATATGAAGATATAATTCAAATTTTACCAAATTTTGGAAAAGATAAAAAAATACAAAACATTTGGAATAATTATATAAATGAATTTGAAAAAGAGAAAAATATTAAAAAATTAATATTTTTGAAATATATTCTACCAACATCAGAAATTTTAAAAACTTCAATTTCTAAATGTATACAAACTACATTTGATAGTTTGAGTTTTTCAAATAAAGATATTATAGATTATATTAATAAAAATATAACTAGTAATATTAATTTAATAAAAGGTGAATTAGAAATTATAAATATTTTTCCAAAATTTGATTATGAAAAAATAGATGATAATTTTATAAACGAATTTAAAAAAATGAAATTAAAAGATATTATGGGAGCAAGGGCATTTTATTCTTCTCAAGCAATTCCTATAATAAATACAAATAATCTAAAACAATTAGAAAAAATAATGAAAATAATGGATTTTAGTTTTGATTTACAAAATTCTAATGAATTGTTTTATTTTCAAAACTTTTTAATAGCAATTAATGAAACTATTGAAAGGATTTTAAATGATTATAATGATATAGAATTTGATTCATTAGTTAATATAATTATCATATTATCTTCTAATAAAGTGAATATAGAAATTTTCAAAAAATTAATAGAAATTTTATATAATAAACTTCCAAAAAAAGTTCAAATTAAATTATTTATTATATTAATAAATAAGGATAATATTTCTGATAAAGAAATACATGAATCAATAATCAATTATTTAAGAATTTTATGTATTGAAAATAATCAAATAGAAGAAACACTTGAAAATATTCAAAATATAAAATATTTAAATTCAATTTTAGAAAATTATGAAATTCCAAAAGATGAAGATTTTTTCGTAAATGAAGAAAAAAAAACAATAAAAATCTTAAAAACTTTTATTGATAAAGGGATACTTGAAAATTCAAATTTTATTAATGATGGATATGGTAGTAAAATAATATCATTATTAAAAGAATTAAAAACAAAAATAATTCAAAGACATCTACAATTAAAATTAGGAGAAGAAATTTTGAGATTAGATCATGATATTGAAATTAATAATATAAAACAAAATATATTAGAATTAAGATTAAAATTAATATTTTATGAAAAAAATGAAACAAATAATATTAAAAAAATTAAATTAGAATTGGTAAATGCAATTAATAAAGCAAAAGAAATAAAAACAGAAGTTGATAAAATTTATTCATATTTAAAAGAATTTTTTGATAGAGATCCTAGAATTAGAAAATATAGTATTTTAAAAACTGAATTATTAAAATCAACAATAAATGAATATGAATTATTAATTGAAAAAGCAAAAACATATGAAACATTAAAAAAAATATCAAAAATTATTCTTGAATTTAAACAATCAAAAATTTTTCAAAAAATTTTTTATTATACAAAAGAAAAATTAAGGAATGATGATGCTCTTTCAGAATCAATTTTAATTTATAATCAATTTTATGAAATTATGAATGATGAAAAACAATTAAGTGATCCAAAAAATGAAGAATTATTAGAATTAATATCTACTTCATATAATAATTATGATGAATTAAATGAATGTATTACATATATTATTCAATTAGAAAAGAAAAATAAAAGAAAAGAAAGTTTAAATTTAATTAATGAAGAAACAATTGAAAAAATATTTTTATTTAGAAGAAAAACAGAATTAAGAGATTTAATTAAAACATTTGAAAAATTTTCAAAAATTTTTGGTTATAATGAATTATTTTCTAATCAATGTGAAGGATTAAATAAATATTTAGGAGAAAAAAATCTTCTTCAAAATTATAATGATATTAAAGAAATGATAAATCAATGGGATAAAAATTTATTTACTCATAAACAAAATTATGAAATATTATTAAATGAATTATTTCAAAAAGAACAATTAATGAATTTTATAAAAGATAAAACTGAAGATGATATAAGAAATATAAGAGAATTAATTGATCCTGCACAAAGTCAAATTATTACTGAAGAAGATATTAATCAATTAGCTGATTTAATAAAATTAAAAGATCAATTAAAACAAAAAGTAATTAGTGAGAATTTTTTTAAAGATTTATCTGAATTTATAATAAAAACTTATAAAAATGATAATGAAGTATCAAAAGAAGTTAAAAAAATTAGAAATATTTCAGAAAAAATTATGGATTTAATTGAAATTTATAATAAAAAAGTAGATAAAAATGCATATGCTGAAAAAAAATTTGAGGCTATTGCAAAAAATGGTATTTTTGATATTATATTTACTTCAAATGGTTATAAATGTAATGTTATTTCTGAAAAATATAAAGAGGAAGATGATAAAAATATTATAAAAAAAGAAAATGTTAAAGATATAAAAAAAGAAGATATTAAAGAATTAGAATTAAAAAAAGAAGAATTAAATGAAATAGAAATTAAAAAAGATGAAATAAAAGGAATAGAAGTTAAAGAAGAAGAAATAAAAACATCAGAAGAAAAAAAAGAAGAAGTGAAAAATAAAGAAGATAAAAAAGATAGTATAGAAGAAGAATATAAAATAAATAAGGAAACACAAATTAAGGATAATTTTGAAGATATAAAAAAATTAAAAGAAATACTTCTATTAATAAAAAAAGGAAAAGAATCTAAAGAAAAAACTGAAATAAAAAAAAATGTAATAAGAATAATTGAAGATGTTGAAAAAATATTATTAATTTTAGCAAATATAATGAATAGAGGAATTGATGAAGAAAAATATTTTCATATTCAAATTCAATTAAAAAAAGATGAAAATGAAGAAGAAATAAATATAAATGAAAGTTTATTTGTTAAAACTAAAGATAAAAAAAATGCTATTAATGAAGGAATAATCCCAAAAAATATTAAAGAATTAATAAATTATTTTGAAAGTATTGAACAAAAACAAATAGAACAAGAAAAACAATGTTATAAAAATAATGCTTATTTAAGATTAATTTATGGTATTCAATTTAATATAATTTATAAATATGTAAAAGATTATTGTATGAAAAAAGATATAAAAAAAGGAAAATTATTTGATGAAGAAATAAAATATATTAATAAATTTATTACAAATAATAAAATTGATAAAATAAATTATCAATTATCAATAGATAAAAAAGATATTTACGAGATTGTTGATGACTATATAAAACAATTAACAAAAAATATAAAAGAAATTGATTTAGAAGATACTACAGTAATAAAAAAAAAAGAATTTAAATTAAAATCAGGATTTTATCCTTATCCTTTTCCTTCAAAAAATCCTGAAATAGATACAATAAAATGTTTCCAAATTTTAACAGGAAATTTACCAATTGCTCAAAATGTTTTAATATGTAATGAAAATACAAGTATTGAAGAAATTTGTGCTTTTTTATATAGAACATTTTTAGATGAAAAAAATAAATTATATGTAATTATTAATTCAGATAAATTAAATATTGAAAAATCACATTATTTAATTCAAACAATTAAAAATTTACAAAATGAAAAAAAAGAAATGAAATCATTATTAATATTTATTAATAATGAAGAAAAAACAGATTTATTTCAACAAATTAGAGAATTAAATGATAAAAAAAATTTTGAAATTGATTTAAAAAATGTTGAAATAAATGAAATTAAATCAGAATTAATTGAAGTTATTTATTCATTAAAACCTGGTGTTGGAAAATCAAAATATATTAAAAGTTCTTTTGAAAATAAACAAAGAAATTATGTTTATTTTCCAGTTGGTGGTGATTTAAATTTAGAAGATTTATTACAAAGATTAAAAATTGCTTTTAGGAAAAAAAAAGTAGGATTACATATTGATATTTTAGAAAGTGGAACACAAGAAATAAGAGAATTAATAAATCAATTTTTATTTTCTTTTCTTTTTATGAATTATTATTCATATAATGGAAAAATATGTTTTATTAAAGGTAATGAAGTTAATATTAAAGTTGAAATTCCTACTAGTTTAGATAATAATTTTCAAAAATATCCTATTTTAAATTTCTTTCATCAAAAAGGAATTATTGATGTTTCAATTCAAAAATATATTATTTATTCAAAAGAAGATGTTGATAAAGTTATTAAACAAAGAGAAGATATTAAACAATATAAGGAAAAAGTTGATCGTGCATTTTTAAATATTGGTGCTCAAAATATTAATATGAAAATTTTAGAAAAAAATGAATATAATAAAATCTATAATAAAGAAAAATCAAAACCTTATTTTTTTATAGAAAATGAGATTTATATTCAAAGTGATGAAGCAAAAAATAATATAAAAAATGAAGGAAATTATATTATTTTAGAAAAAGAATTAACTAAAGAAACAGATTTAATATGTAATTATACAGAAATTCCAATTAATTTAGATTCTGAAATTCAAATTACATGTAATTATTTATCACTCTTATTATCAAATAAATTAAATGATCTTAATATTTTTGTTTTTGATAGTTTTTCAAGTAAAGAAATAGATTTAAATCTTTTAAAAGATACTTTACTCACTCCTGAATATATTAATTATTTAAAAAAAAATTATGTAGAAAAAAAAACTATATATAAAACTATATTATTAGATACAAATCTTATTTCTATTATTCCTGAAGAAGAATGTAGAGATTTACTTTTTGAATATTTTGTTAAAGAAAATAAATCTATTAAGAATGAAGATAGAAAAGAAAATATAATTTCAAATAATGAATTAGAAAAAGAAAAATTAAAAAATGAAAATGAAGAATTAAGATTAGATAGTTTTTATCAAATTTCATCATTTATTAATTTATTTTGTAGTCAATTAAAAATTTTTGGTTTACAAAAAACATATTATACATCTATTTTAGATAGTATTAAATTATTATTTCCAAATCTTGTAAAAGAATATAAAGATTTATCTCAATATATTCGTCCTTTTATAATTGAATCTTTAAAAGATAATGCAAATATTTGTGGAAAAAGTGCATTTCATTCTATTTTAAAAAGACAAAATGAAGCTTTATCCTTATCAAATAATATTGAAAAAAATAATATACAAAAAGATATATTGGAAAAGATGAATAATGATAATAATACATTACAAAATGAAAAAGATGATATTCAAAAAAATGAAGAAATAAAAATTTTAGTAGATGAAGCTATGTCATTTAATAATATATTAAAAGATAATGATTTAATTATAATTAATGAAAATGAAGAAGGATTAACAATAATTTCTCGTTTAGCAAATAAAGAATATAGAGAAGCATTAGAAATGGATGAAGAAGGAATAGGAAAAGATAATAATATAAATACTGAGGATAATCAGAAAAAAGAAGAAAATAAGAAAAAAGAAGAAGAAGAAAAGAAAAAAAAAGAAGAAGAAAATAGAAAAAAAAAAGAAAATGAAAAAGGAATAAAAAAAAAATTAACAGTAAAACAACGATATCTTCTATTAAATATTTTAAATACAATCCATCAATATGAACAAACAAAAGATCAATCATTAATCCCAATTAAAGATTACGAAGATTTAAATCAAGAACAATATATAAGAGAAATAGTAAAAATGGTATCATATACAAGAAATGACGAAGATGAATTTGATGAACAACCAAGATACATTGATGAATTAAATGAAGACTATGTATTCACACATGATAATTTATAAAAATGGTAATGATAAATTTAAGAATGAATGCAAGAGTTCCTTTAGTAATTATGGGTGAAACTGGATGTGGTAAAACATCATTAATTAAAGCTTTAGCAAATTTAAAAAAAGCTGAAATGATTATATTTAATATTCATGCTGGAATTGATAATAATAAAATATTAGAATTTGTAAATGAATATAATTTATTAGAAGATAATGCAAATAAATTTAAAAGAGATTATAGTAAAATAAAAAATATTTGGGTATTTTTAGATGAAGTTAATACTAGTAATTCATTAGGTTTATTTTCTGAAATGATGATTAAAAGATCTGTTTTAGGAAAACCAATTAAGAAAAATGTTTCTTTTATTGCTGCTTGTAATCCTTATAAGAAAGCTGATAGTAATTTAAATTCTCAACCTGGATTAAATCCATCTCAACATTTAGATAAAAATAAAATTAAACAATTAGCTTATAGTGTTAATCCTCTTCCTTATTCTTTATTAAATTTTGTTTTTTATTTTGGTCATTTAGAAGATAAAAATGAAAAAAAATATATTGAAAATATGTTAGAAAAATCTTTGGGTAGTTTAATTAATTATGATAAAAATATTAAAAATTTAAATAGTGAACAACAAAAAGAAAAAATTATGAAATTGAAAATTAATATTTCTAAACCAATTATTGATGCTCAAACTTTTGTTAGAGATAATCAAGGTGTTTCTTCTGTTAGTTTAAGAGATGTTAATAGATTTGTTCATTTCTTTGAATGGTTTTTTAAAATGAAAATGGAAAAATTTTTAGATTTACAAATTAATGTTTTAACTGATGAATTATTAAATAAAAAAAAAGAATATAATAAGAGTAGTTTATTAAATGAACAAATTAAAGAAGAAGAAACTAAAAAAGAAATACAAACATTATTAAAAGATATTGATGAATATATTTTTGCATCAATATTAGGAATTTATGTATGCTACTTTTTAAGATTAGATAATAATAATTTAAGATTTAGAATGAATAAATTAATGACAGATGATTTTAAAATAATAGATTTTGAAACATTTTGTAAACATATTGTAAAAAATTTAGTAGGTGAAATTGAAATAGAAAAAGGAATAGCAAAAAATAGAACATTATTAGAAAATTTATTTGCATTATTTATATGTATTAATAATAAAATTCCTTTATTTTTATGTGGTAAACCAGGT
>JAJJLH010002350.1:0-25460 GCA_023806865.1 Isotricha sp. YL-2021a | reverse complement strand
GTTAAGGCTTTATCTGGACTTATTACTACTAATGCATTTTTATTTGCACTTTTTTTATATGATAATATTATATTTTCTTTTTTTTCAATTGTTTGTTCTAATATAAATATTTATATTTAATTGATTTAAAGTATTTTATGAAAAATTATTATTTTTTTTATTAAAAATGAAAAAAATATATTTAATCATATTACTTAATATTATAAAAATATCTTTAGAATACAAACCAGTAATAGGAATATATGGTGTTGTATCTCCTTCAGATGATTATTCTAAATATAATAAAGAAACATTAGATGAAGCATTAGTTCGTTGGTTAGAAGATGAAGGAGCAAAAATTATTTTAATCCATTATTGGTATTCCCATGAAATTTTAGATGAAATTACTTCAAAAATAAATGGAATATTATTACCAGGTGTTTTAAGGAAAAAAAATAGTTTAGATAATTTATGGGAATCAAATGCAAAATATTTAATTGAAAAATCAATAGAAAAAAAAATTCCAATTATTGGAATTTGTAGAGGATTTTTATTATTGAGTTCAATTATTGGAAATAATATGAATATTTTATCTTCATATAATAATAAAAGAGCTTTTAATGTTGAAATAATTCCTGAAAGTTTTAAAGCTAAATTATTTTCTTTATTTGAACCAAAAAATTTTGAAGAAATGAAAAATCTTTTAACAACTCCTTTTTATCATATTAGAGGAATAATTCCTAATGATTTTAAAAAAAATAAAATATTAAATGAAAATTTTATAATTACTTCTTATGGTTATGATAAAAATGGAAAAAAATTTGTAGGGTCAATTGAAAGTAAAAATATGAATAAATTTCAAATTTATGGTATACAATTTCATCCTGAGAAAGCACCCTATATCAGACATCCTAGATATAAAAATAAACAAACAATGGATACTATTGAAAGAAGTCAATTAATTGCTCTATATTTTGTTAATGAAGCTAAAAAGAATAATCATAAATTTTCTGAAAAGGATTTTCAAAAATTTGATTTTATTGATACTTATAATAGAAATAAAAATGCAGATTTTGATTATGAAATGAATACATTTACTTTTTATAAGGATAATAAAAGAGAATAATAAGAAATTTTAATTTTGAATATTTAAATTATTGTGTATGATATGTATTATTTATTAATATATTATTTTTATAAAAATTTAATTATTTATTTAAATAAAATTAATATATAATAAATAAAATTTTTTCAATAAAATTATTTAATGTATATATGTTTTTTAATGTAAAAAATGAAAAATATTAAAAATGTCACAAATAGATAAATCTATAAGAAGAGTTTCAAAAGATCCAAGAATTGAAACAACAACAGCACTTAAATTATTAAGTAACTATGCTGAAAGTTATAAAATGTTAGAAAAAGAAAATAAATCTCTTCAACATTATATTAATGATTTAAAAGCAAATATAAAAATTTCAAAAGAAATAATTAATACTTTTCTTTCAACAAATTCAGATAAAAAATATCAAACTCTTTCATTATCATATCAAAAGCAACAAAAATTTTTATCATCCCGAATAGAAGAATTAACTAATGCAAATATAGAATTAGATAAACAAAATTTTAAATTATTAGAAAGTTTAAATTTATTAAAAGAACAAATTGAGACATCAAAAACAAAAATATTTTTATTAGAACAAACAATTGAAAAAAAAGAAAATATAATATTATCATATAAAAAAAGTGCAAATAAAAATGCATTAGTAGTAATAAGTCCAGATAAAGCCTTAATAAAAATGAACGACGAATTAATAACATATAAAAATGTATATGAAAAAGTATCAAAATATTTAAAAAAAAGTGGAGAAAGATTAGATAGATATGAAAATATAATTGCAGATTTACAAACAGAAAAAGAACAATTAAAAACACAAAATGAAATTCAAGAATATTCTGCAATAAGAGAAAAAGAAAATTTAATATATAAATTACGTACTACAATGATAAATATAAATAATAATAATAATAATATTGAAGATAAAAGCTCAAGAAGTCAAAATATTTTAAAAAGAAATATTAATATTACAAATAAAAATGTAAATTTAATTAAAGGTTTAAATTTACATAATAATGGTTATGAAAATGAATTATTAAAAAAGAAATTAAAATTTGGAGATACTTTAGGAGAAGATAAAGTAAATAAATCATTTGATGATGTTGTTGAAACAGAAATAAAATCAATTGATTCTGAAAATGAAGAATTTTGTGAAGTTTTAAGACAAGCTGGAATCCCTGCTATGACTTATTATATGATGACTACAAATAAAGGTTATTCAAAAATTATTGATGCTTTAGAATTTATGTATAAATTAGTAACAGATAAAAAAATGACTATTAAAATTTTAGAATGTGAAAATGATGATTTGAGAGAAAAAAATTTCCAATTAAATAAAGAAAATATGGAATTGTTAAGTAAACAAAAAGAAATAAATGATAATATGATAAATAATCAAAGTAAAATTACTATTAATAATGTTAATATAAATACTTTAAGAAATTATCAAAAAATTTTACAAAATAATAATAAAGATTTAGAAAATGAATATAATGAAACTGGAAGTATTGTTTATAATCCAAATAAGAATAAAAGTTCAATTGAAAAAGATGATGAGTATTTTAAAAAAAATATAGAGATAAAAAAATATACAAGTTCAATGATAAATAAAAAGAAAAATGAAAATATTATGACTTTAAGTTCTGTTACAAGTAGTGAATTTGGGAAAGATTGTCAAAATTTAGAAAGTTTTGTTTCCTCAATTGGAGAACAAGATAATAATACAATAAATCAAACTAAAAATAATAATGAAACAAGTGAGGAAATTGATATTGAAATTGAGCAAA
This sequence comes from Isotricha sp. YL-2021a, assembly GCA_023806865.1. Taxonomy (NCBI): domain Eukaryota; phylum Ciliophora; class Litostomatea; order Vestibuliferida; family Isotrichidae; genus Isotricha; species Isotricha sp. YL-2021a. The sequence continues at coordinate 22,577 of JAJJLH010002350.1, read as the reverse complement.
TTAATGAAAAATAAATTTTTTTAATTTTTTTAATTATAAATCAGAATTATAAATATAAGATAAAGGAAGTAATTAGTATAGGTTAAAAATTAATGAATTATTATCTGATTTTAAAATTAAATTGTTATATAATAAAGTATATTCTAAGTTTTTTTTTTAAAAATTTTTATAAAAAAATTAAAAGCACTTTTAAAAATTATTAAATTAAATTATTAAAATGTTTCAAAATTTTTATGAAGGTGATTGGACACCAATAAGATCAATATCTTTTAAAAAAAAAAAAATTCCTATTTCTTTTAATTCTCAAAATATTAATAATATTAATATTTCAAATAATAAAAGTGATTTAAAGAATTCTCCACAAATATTTTTTAAAATATCAAAAAAAGATAAAATATTCCCTCAACAATTGATTAAAAAATCATCTTCATCAAGAAATATTTTAATACCAAATAAATATTCTTTTGAAAATGATAGAAATATTAATATTTCAAAAAATGACAGTTTTAATAAAACAAATGATAATATTCTTTTATTGTTTCAAAAAAATAAGCAAGAAAAAATTTTACCTAATAATAAAATTTTAAAAAAAAATTTATCATATAAATATAATGAAAATCTATATACTACAAAAAATATTCATTTTTTTAAAAAACAAAGATTAAATGAAATTGAAAAAAGAAGTTCATATTCAAATAAAGTTTTAAAGATATCAAAATTAAAAAGAATTGCTTTAAATAATTATAGTATTTTAAGTTATTTTGCTAATTCATCATCAATAATTAATCCAAAATCAAATAATGATAATGAAATAAAAAAAATTGAATTTGAAAAAAATTCAAGAACAATTATACCAAAATTAAGGAATTATCTTCAATTACAATCTAAATTTATTCAAGAGAAAAATAAAAATTTATCTTTTGAACAAAAAAATGTGTGTTTTCCAAAAATTAATTATTTTAAAAAAAAATCTATTAAATTTTTTCATAATTTTAAAGATTTAAATGGAGAAAATAGAGATTTATCAAAAAAAAAAGACAATTATAATATTAAAATGACCAAACAATATATGAGAGATATTCAAGTATTAAATTCCCTAAATAAAATTAAGGATAAAAATTTAATTGATGAATTAAAAAATGAATATTTTAATTAATATAAATAATTATTTTTTTATTATAGATAAAATAAAATGATTTTTAAAATTAAGATTGATTATTAAAAAAAGGGAATTAACTTCTTTATAATAATATAAATATATTGATGTATATAATAATGAAATTAAAATTAAAACGTTTATAAAACATTTTACTTAATTTAATATCTATTAAAATATAATGCTTTTATATCTAATATATTTTATATAAAAAATGGAACAAAACAAAAGAGCAACTCAAGGAACAGAACATACATTAACAACATCTCAAAAAATAGGAGGTGAATTTACAAAAACAAAAAATTCCCCATTTATAGAAGAACGTAGTAAAAAATGGGAAGAATTATATAAAATTCAAGAAGAAAAGCAAAAATCTCTCCCACATGAAAAAATCCAAATAACCTTAAAAGATAATATAATAGAAGAAGGAATATCAAATGAGACAACCCCATTTGAAATAGGGAAAAAACATATGAAAAAAGATGAATTTAAAGAATGTCTCGTAGCAAAATTAATATATACAAGAAAAGTAACAGATACAAAAATTTCAAGTGCTGAAGAAGAAGAACAATTGAATCACAATGAAGAAAATAAGGGAGAAAAATTTGAATTATGGGATTTATTCAGACCTCTTGTTGGTGATTGTAAATTAGAATTTTGTACCTTTAATGATAAAGAAGGAAAAAATACTTTCTGGCATTCATCTGCACATGTCTTAGGTTCTGCTTTGGAAAATGCTTATGGGAATAAACTTTGTATTGGACCTGCTCTTGAGGAAGGTTTTTATTATGATAGTTATATGGGAAATAATGTTATTGAAAGTAATGTTGATTATGCTATTATTGAAGAAGAAGCTAAAAAGGTTTCTCATGGAAATAATCCTTTTCAAAGATTGACTATGAATAAAAAAGAAGCTCTTGAATTGTTTAAGGATAATCCATTTAAAATTCAGTTAATTAGTTCTAAAATTCCTGATGATGGTATTACTACTGCTTATAAATGTGGGAGTTTTATTGATTTGTGTTTAGGTCCTCATATTCCTAATACTAATTTAGTTAAAGCTTTTAAAGTTACTAAGAATTCTGCTACTAATTGGTTAGGAAATGTTAATAATGATTCACTTCAAAGAGTTTATGGTATATCATTCCCTTCTGAGAAATTATTAAAAGAATATATAGAAAGAAAGGAAGATGAAGAAAGAAGAGATCATAGGAATATTGGGAAACAACAAGGTCTTTTTATGTTTCATAATTTATCTCCCGGTTCATGTTTCTGGTATAAAGATGGTGCTTATGTTTATAATAAATTAATTGAATTTATTAGGAAACAATATGTTATTAGAGGATATATTGAAGTTATTTCACCTAATATTTATAATTTAAAACTATGGAAAACTTCAGGACATTATAAGAATTATCAAGAAAATTTATTCCTTATGAAAGTTGAAAATCAAGGCTTTGGATTAAAACCAATGAATTGTCCAGGTCATTGTTTAATGTTTGATAATGTTGCAAGATCATATAAGGAATTACCAATTAGAATGGCTGACTTTGGTGTTTTACATAGAAATGAAATTTCAGGTGCTTTATCAGGTTTAACAAGAGTAAGAAGATTCCAACAAGATGATGCTCATATTTTCTGTAGATATGATCAAATTATGGATGAAGTTATGAACTTTTTAGATTTTATGGATTATTGTTATAAAGTTTTTGGATTTGAATATGAATTGTATTTAAGTACAAGACCTGAGAAAATGTTAGGTAGTAGTGAATTATGGGATATGGCTGAAGCAGCTTTGACTGATGCTCTTAATAAATTTGGTAAACCTTGGAAAATTAATCCTGGTGATGGTGCTTTTTATGGTCCTAAAATTGATATTAAGTTATTTGATGCTCTTGGTAGAAGTCATCAATGTGGTACTGTACAATTAGATTTTCAATTACCTATTAGATTCAATTTAATGTATAGAACTGAAGAACAAGTTAAAAAAGAAGAAGATGAAAAAAATGCTAAAAAAGAACAAAGTAAAAAAGAAAAAAAAGATAAGAAAAAAGGGAAAAAAGAAGGAGAAGAATCAAAACCAGATGAACCAAAAAAAGAAGAACAAAAACCAGAAGAACCAAAAAAAGAAGAACAAAAACCAGAAGAACCAAAAAAAGAAGAACCAAAACCAGAAGAACCAAAAAAAGAAGTACCAAAAGACGAATCAAAAAAAGGTTTTGATGAGAAAAAATCAAACCTCCCAAAGGAAATTTATCCAAAAGACCAATGGGATGATGAAGAATTCATATGGGAAGAACAAGACATAAAACCAGGATATAAGAGACCATGTATAGTCCATAGAGCAATCCTCGGTAGTGTAGAGCGTTGTATGGCAATATTAATAGAACATTATGCAGGTAGATGGCCATTTTGGCTTTCTCCAAGACAAGTATCAATATGTACAATAAATGATAAAGTAAATGATTTTGCAGAAAAAGTTTATTTAGAATTAAAATTAAAAGGATATCAAGTTGAATTTGATAAAACACCAGCCACCCTTCAGAAAAAAGTAAGAAATGCTCAAATGGCTCAATTTAATTATATTTTAGTTATTGGACAAGAGGAAGTTAATGGAAATTGTGTTGATGTTAGAACTAGGGAAGGTGGAAGAATTGGGAAATATACTTTGGAGAAATTATTAGAATTTTTCAAAACTTTAGAACCGGAATTAGCTTCCAAGGAAATTGAATTGTGGAATCAGGTTAATAATGGTGTTAAGTTGGAAGAATTTGATGAATGTGAAAAGAAATTGAAGTTTAATTTGTTTCTAAATGGTGATGAAGTTGGTGAAGATGATAAGAAATTATTTGAAAAAATTGAAAAAGTTGATATTGATAAAGAAAAGTATCCAAATTTATTCAAATGGAAGAAATTAATGAATTTAAAAAAAGAATAAAAAATAATAATTTGAATTATTAAAAATATTTTTAATTCTTTATATTAAATTTATTATTATGATTGAATTTAAAAATAGATTTATTCTTTAAAATAATATTTTAAAAAAGAAATTAAATTTTAAAAATATAACTCATAAATAAATAAATAAAAAAATGGATAAGGAAAGAAAAGCAATTATAAAGAATAGTGATATGACTGAAGATATGCAACAAGATGCAATTAATGTTGCAACAAAAGCAATTGATTCTTACAATATTGAAAAAGATATTGCTTGTTATATCAAAAAAGAATTTGATAGGAAACATAATCCAACTTGGCATTGTGTTGTAGGAAGAAATTTTGGTTCTTATGTTACTCATGAAACTAAACATTTTATTTATTTTTATCTTGGACAAATTGCTGTATTGTTGTTTAAATCTGGCTAATTTAATTTTTTTTTTAAGTTAGTTTTTTTTGCTTAAAATTAATTTTTTTGGTCCAAATTTGAAATTTGTTTTTTTTTATTTAATTTATCAAATTTTGAATATTAAATTTTTATTTTATTTTAATATTTAATTTTCATTCTTCAACAAACATTTTTTTCTTTTTTTAACTTACTTTTTGTATATATATAAATAATTTATTATGATAAGAAATAAAAATAATAAATTTTTAAATTAAAAAAACTAAAATCTTAAAATAAATTATAATTAAATCAATCAATTAATATATAAATATGATAGACAGTAAATGGACAAAGAAGATTGAAGAAGAAATATCAAAATATCAAAAACTTGAAAAAGCATTATATGAAATCCATAAAGCAGAAATGGATACATATAAAAAAAGACTAGCAGCATTTCAAGAAATTGATTCTGTAAAAGAATCAGAAGATGACAATAAAAATTTATCTAATATTTATATACAATTCACTAAAACAATGAAAGAAATAGAAGAAAAAAAAAAAAATCAATTAAATTATTTAAATACTGATTTACTTCCAGTAACCACTTACTATTATAAAGATCAATTAAAAGATACAAAAAAAAATTTAGACAATTTATTAAAATTAAGAAAACATAAAATAAAAATTGAAAATGAAAGTAAGAAAGCACAAGATAAAAATGATGATAATAAAGCATCTGAAATGAATAAAGAAAAAGCTAAAAATGAAAGTGAAGAAAGAAAACAAACTCAAGACTTTGAAAGTGAATTATGTAAATTTGAAGCTGAAAGAACAACAGATAATAAAAATTTATTTTTACATTTAATTCTTTCTGAATTAGAGTATCATGCTTATTCACTTGAAAAAATATCTAAATTATTTCAAGATATTAATAAAATTGAACCACAAGAAAATTTAAAAGAATTTAAATCTAAATATAATATTAATTGTTCTTTAAGTAATATTGGAGTTGATGAAGATGAAATTGAAAGAAGAAGAAAACAAAAAGAATTTGAAGAAAGAAATAAAAAAGATTTTGAAAAAAAACAAGTCTTCAATGAATAATAAATATCTTTTTTGGTATTTTTTTAATTTTTGATTTTTTTTAAATTGTTTAAATAAATTTTATTTAATTTTTTGTTCAAAAAAGATGAATTTATAATTTTTAAAAAATTAAATGAAGAAATTTAAATGTAGATATGATCAAAAGAATTTTTTTAAAACACAAAAAGAACAATTAATACATGAGCAAAATTGTCCTTTTAAAGCAAAAAGAACTGATCTAAAACAATGTAAATATGATCCTGCTCATATTTTTAAAGTTATCCAAATTGAAAAACATGAAAAAGATTGTCCTACCAGAAAAAAGTTAGAAAAAGAATATGAAAAAAATAAAATTAAATCTATAAATAAAACTAAAGAATCAAATTATTGTAATATAAATGATTTTATACAAAATGATGATAATCAAAATAATAATGAAGAAACAAATAAAAATAATTTGAATGATGATAAAGTAATTATAAAAATTATAAATTATAATGAATGTTTTGGTGAAGAAGATTATATTTTTAAAAAAGCATATGTTGAGTAATTAATCTAATTAATTCTACTAATTAAATAGTGAAAAAAAATTAATTTTAATTATTATTATCTATTTATTCTTACACATTCCTTTTTTAATAAATAAAAAATATACAAAATTATAATAGAAATGACCTCTTTTTCCTCAAAAAAAAAAGAAACTAATGAATGTTTAGGAGATTTTGAAAATGATTTAAATAAACAATTGCTTAAAGATATAAATACTAGAAATTCAATCAATAAAATTAAAAAATCTCAAAAAGAAAAAGGCTCTATTTTTTCTAAAAAACATTCATTTTCCTCAGGAATTAAATCACGTCATGAATCTTTTTCAATAAATAGTTCAAATATTAAAAGTCTATTCAGTGAGCAACATGAGAAAACAATAAAAGTTTTTAGTTTAATTGATAAAAATTTGCCAAATAAAAAAGATGAAACAGAAATTAAATTAAGATTATCTGATTATGAAGAAAGCAATTTTTTCCAAGGAAAAAATATTATCATTACAAATAAAGGATTAGAAAATGGATTTAGACTTCAGAAAGATGGATATGTTTTTTTTGGAACTTGTAAAGAATATAAAGGTATTATAATTAATGATTATATTATTAATACCGAAAATCAAAATATTAGGAGATATTTCGTTATTTTTTACAAAGATAATTCATATTATTTCAAAGCTAATTTAGATAAAGAAGACATCGAAAGAGAAAATTTATATACATATATTAAAATTTCCAAAATAAAATATCCCATTTCTAATACAAGAAAGAATTTCTTTCAAATTGGAACTTGTTTGTTTAATACTGAAATAAATAAAAATGATAATTCAATTAAAATTGAAATTAATACTGTAAAATATAGAAAAACTTATCATTTTTATCCATCTGAAGTTAATGTTATTATGATTGGGAGAGATGAAAAAAATATAATTTGTGTAAATGAAAAATTAGTAAGTAAATGGCATTGTAATATATATTATGAAGCTTTAGAAAAGAAATGGTTTATTGTTGATGGTTATTTAAATAAAAATTCAACAAATGGCACATGGAAATTTTGTAATGAAAAAGTTCAATTAATTAATCAAACGGACTATATAAAAATTGGTAAAAGTATTATAGAAATAAATAAAGTTAATTGAAAAAAGAAATTAATTATATTTATTCCAAGAGAATAATATATAAATAAAATATAAATAAGAATATTATATAGCAATAATAAGGATTGATTTCCTTTACTTTATAAATCTTTAATTACATTTATTTCCTAAAATAATTTTATTTAAATAAATTTATTATATCTCATATATTTACAGAATTAATGATATTTATTACAAATCATATTCTTCATTTATTTTGTTATTTTTATTTTTATTTGAAACTTCTCTGATTATTCTTTCTTCCATTTCTTTAATATCATCTCCTATATTATAATCTATATAATCATTATTTTTCATATAATCATTATGATTAAATGCATACATTTTATTATTTTTTAAATTAAATTTCATTGGAGGTTGAATAAGTGAATTTCCTTTTTTTTTATTCATAGAAGTTGATATTCTATTTAATGTATCTTCTGTATATAATTTTTTATGAAAATTTAAAATATTAGATTTACGATTATTTTCTTCAGATTCTGTAATATCTTCTTCTCCTTCATGAAAAGAATCATTTTTTTTTACATAATCTTTTTTAATTATTTCAACTAAATCATCAACAAAAACATTAATAGTAGAAGTTTTAATTTTTTTAAAATCAATTAATTTTAAATTTTCTGAAATTACCATATTTAATTCTTCTTCTGGAATTTTAATATTTTGGATAAATAATCTCAATTTTAAAACTCCTAAAATTTGATTCTTCAAACCATTATTTAAATACATATTATCATTTTTACTTTTACTACTAATAGTAGAAGTTGTATTTCTTGAAGAAGTTGTTTTATTATCATATATTTTATTCTTATATTGAATATTACTTCTCAGGTTTTTTTTTAATAACATATCAGACATATTAAAAAATTAATTTGAATATAAAAAAACAATTTTTACATTCAAATAAAAAATATTATTATTAAAATTAAAAAATAATAAAATTTTAATTAATAAAATGTCAACTTCTACAAATCAAGTAAAAGTCTACGATTACAATTCTCACATAAAAGAATTAATAAAAGAAATATGTACATCTCACAAAAAAGATGGATATGAAAATTTTGAAACAATATCAATGTTCCTTCGAGAAAAATTTACAAAATTAGACAATGGTTTCCAATACAAAAATTTAATTCCAGAAATAAAAAAAACCTTCCAATTAACACCAATAGAAGAAGAAGTCCTCACAAATTTTTCAACAAAAAGAGACAAATCAATAAAATTAATAGATAACTATATGGAAGATATTTTATCTCAAAGTAAACTTTTTGAATGGGGTGGAGTTTCATTTTCAAATGAAGAATGGTATAAAATTAGAATGTCAATGAAAAAAATATTAATAGAAAATAATTGTGAATTTTTACGTTTTTTTGGTAAAATTTATGGTATAAAAAATGATTATTATATCCTTCAAGGGTTAATGAAAGATTATCCAATGAAAAATCCACCAATTCATATTGAAAGTAGAGGAAATGAAGGAATTAATAGATATACATTTTGGGTAAGTAATTCAATTTTAGAAGCTTGGTATGAATTACCTGATATAACAGCAGAACAAATTGTAATTAGTCGTAGATTTAAATATCATTTTACAGGAGAATTAAATGCTAAAGTGAAATCTTTTGTAGCTTTCCCAGGTAGAGAAATGCATTTATTAAAATGTCAAATTGTACGTATTTTACATTCATCTTGTATAGTACCTAAAGAATTTTATAAATTAAGTGAAAATTTCAAAGAGCAATTAGAAGGTAAAGTAACAGAATATAATGAAGAATATAAATCACCTTCATTTGATGAAATGAAAGGACCTGAAGGTGAAGCATGGGTACATGAACATGCATACATATATCCAAATGGTAAAGTAATTGATCCTACAATAGAAACACAAGTAGATCGTCTTAAAGGAATTAATGAAGATGAAGGTTATAAAGTTAAAGAAGGAGAAGGTGAAAATGCAGAAGAGAAAGATTATAAATTTTGGAAAGTTAAAGTGGTTGGTGATACTATAATGCATAATAGAGCTAATGGTGACCCTATTACACATGCTGTTGTAATTGTTAAAAATCAAAGATGGCCTGGAACACTTACTGTTTGGAAAGAAGAGAAATTTGCTAATATTTATGTTGGATTTGGGATTAAAGCTGTTGGTAGTAGTTATTTCCCTACTCAAATTAAAAAAATGGATAATGACCCTGCTGATGTTGAAGAACAGAAAGAACCTAATCCAGAAAAGGAACCTGTTAAGGAAGAAGAGAAAAAAGAAGGGGAAGAAGGTGAGGAAGGTGATGGTGAAGAAGGTGAACAATAAGAAAGTTTTAAATAGAGTTTTTTAGGTTTTTTTATTTTTTGATAAATTTTTTAATTTTTTTAATTTAGTTAATTTTTTTAATTTGATTATTTTATTGAAGTAAAATATTAATTGATTTACTATTGGGAATTGTTTATTTGTTATTTAAATATTATTCAATCATAAATTGATTTATAAAAAAATTTTTTTTATTTATGATTTATTCAGTTTATCAAAAAAATTACATTAATTTATTAAAATTTTTTTATTTAAATTTTTAAAAAAAAATTAATGTCTATTCAAGAAGAAGACAAAATAAAAAATGATGAAAAAAAAAATGAACAAATAATTAACTTAAATGAGGAAGTAGTTGAAATTATGGAAGTTGAAAAAATTATTAAAAAGGGTAAAGATAAAAATGGCAATATATTATATAAAGTAAAATGGAAAGATTTTTCTGAATCAAAAGCAACATGGGAACCAATTGAAAATTTATCTAATATTATTCCATTAATAAAAGAATATGAAAATGAAATAAAAAAAAAGTATTTTAAATTTAAAAGACAAATAGATAAAATTGAATTTTTAAAATATATTAATGAAGAATTATATGCAAATGTTTCATGGAAAAGAAATTATAAAGAAAATATTCCTAATACATATATTTTATATAGAGAACTTAAAAAATATAATCCAGAAAAAATTATTGAATATTATGAAAAATGTTTATGCTATGGAGATGCAAAATATGAATTGTCGTTTTCCAAAAATAATGCTAATAATAAATAAAAACTTTATTAGTTAAATTTAAATATATATTAAATCAAAAATAATTTAAATCAATTAAAATTCATTTAAATAAATTTAAAAAAAATAAAAATTTTTTTCTAAAAAAATTAATATAACTGATTTTGAACTTCTTCAATTAATTTACTATTAGCATTAGGATCTTTCCCTTTCTTAATAAAACTTCTAATAATAAAAATAATTATTAATAAAAGAATAAAACCACAAACTCCAATTAAAGCATATAATTTTTTTTTATCATTAAAAAAACTTCCACTATACCCTTCTAATAATTTAGTAAAATTTAAAGGTTTTTCTCCATTAAACCCAATAAAATTATTATCATAATCAAATTTAATTTTATAACTAGCAAAAAAAGGATAACCAATAATCCAAATATTATCATATAGACTTTTTTCACTAAATCTAATTAAACAAACATATTTTCCTTTCTGAGATTGCATAAATAATTTTTCTCCTTTAATTTTATAAGCATATTGACCAAAAACAAATGAAACATAAGGAAGTTTTTTTAAATCATTTTCATTCATATTACATTGAATATATGTGAAACCATTTCTAGGGAATTTAGAACAATTTTCTTCATCTTCAAATTCATCTAAAAATTCTTTTAAATATTTCATACTTGTAGTTATATAATATGATTTTGCATCAAAAATTGCTTGGGCATTAACTTCAATTGTATCATTTAATTTAATTTTATCTTCTTTATCATCTTTATCATCTTCTTTATCTTCAATATATATATGACTTAAATCACAAATCCAACCTTCTTTAAAATCACTATTTTTTGTTATGTTACATCCTGTAAATGTTTCTTTGGAATTTTTTGGAATATCAATTTGAAATTCTATTTTTGGATATGGTAATGTTGAAAAATAAATTATTCTTTTTTTTATTAATTTTTCTTCTTTCATTTTATCTAAAAGAGAATTTGAAGATTCTTTTATTCCAAGACCAATAATTCCTTGTAAATTACTATTGTTTAATTTTGTATTATCATTTGATACATCAAAATTAAATTTTTTAATATAATGAGTATTTATTTCAATTGAAGTTGATAAATCTTGTGAATCAGGTTTAAGAAGTTCCTTACCTAATTTATTAACATCATTAAAATAAATTGAATTTGAAATTGATGTATCTATTAAGAAATTTAAATCTTTTTTATTTGCAATTCTTAATGTATAATAATATTCCATTGTATAATCACTTTCTTGTTCTATTGAAATTATTTCACATATGAAAATAATTAAAAAGAATATATATATATATTTGGACATTATTAAATTATATTATTTAAATATTTAAATAATTTAAAAATAAAAATTCTATAAATTATTTTTATTCAAAAATTTGAAAATATTATTTTTTATTGAATAATATGGAACAAGAATTCCCATTTCCCTTAAATGTTCCAACAACAGAAGATTATGGTGATATAGATGTAATGCTTTTAAAAAGTTATTATTTAGATTCTTTCAAAAAATTATTATATTCTTTTGGAAAACAAAAAAAATTTAAGTTATTTTCAGATACCCAAACATTACAACTTTTATCTTATATTACATCAGATTTTCAAATTGGAGATAAAAGAAGAATAGAAAGACATGAATTAAAATATGATATTTTAAATAAAACATTCCCTTTTCAAAGTAATGAAATACCAATATTTTTTATTAAACCATTAATTCAAAATATTGATCATGCAGTGAATTTTTTTTATAAATATAAAGAAAGGGCAAATTTATCAGTATTAGAAATAGTATTTGTACCAGGTCAAAATTATGAAATAACACAACATATAAGAAATATTAAAATATCAGAAATTTTTCATATACAAAATTTTTGTATTGACCTTATACCACTTGATAATGATTTAATAACATTATCACAAAATAATTCTTTAAGAGAATTATTTTTAGATAATAATAACACAGTTTTAAATTATTTTGCAGAATCAATCATAAAATTAGAATCTTGTTTTGGAAAAATAAAATCATATTATTTAATAGGTGAAAAAAGTAAATCATTAAAAGAATTAATAGAAAAAAATGAAATAGAAGATGGTTTAAATTCAAATATAGAAAATATATTTTCAAGTATAATAATTGATCGTTCATGTGATTATATAACACCTTTATGTACAAATTATACTTTTGAAGGGGCATTTGATGAATATTTTGGTATTACTTACGGGAAAGTTAATTCAAAGGAAAATCTATTAAAAGAAGGTTTCAGAAAGGGATATGAACCACAAAATTTTATCCTTAATGAAGGTCCATTTACTTTAATATATCCTCAAATTCGCGCTATGCATTTAGTACATGCTAATATTTATATAGATAAGAAATTAAAATATATTTATAATATTATGCAAAAAGGAAAAAATTTAAATGAATTTTCTGGATTAAAAGAATTTCAAAAAATTAATTTGAAATTAATTTTTAAAGAGAAAGATTCAGTTAATATGTGTTTTAATATTGCTAATTATATTAATATAAAAAGAAAAAATTTTAAAGAATTATCATCAATTGAAAAAGAACAATTTCTTCTTGTTGGACAATTGCCAAGTTCATTGCATGAAATATATGATGAAATGATAGCAAAAAAAGATGATATTTATGAAATTTTTAGATTAATGATTTTAGAAAATTTCACTCAAGATGGTATTTCTAATTATAAAGAATTAAAAAGAGATATTATTAATATATATGGATTTGATAAAATTTTTCTAATAAATAATTTAGAAAAAATAAAATGGTTAAAAGAAAAAAATAAATCTATATTAAGAACTTTAATAGGAGGAAATTATAGTACAATTATAAATAAATTTCATTTAATAAATGAAAATTTTAACTTTAATAATATAACTGATTGTTCATATACTTTAGGAGGATTTTGTCCATTTACTTTAAAATTAATTGAACATTTTATTAATGGAGGATGGAAAAATATTGATGAATTATTAAAAAATACAGGAACATATTATAATATTCCTCCAAATGAAAATGAATTGTTTATGAATAAAAAAGAAAAAAATATTGTTTTTGTTTTTTTTATTGGAGGTGTTACTTATACTGAAATTGCTGGTATTAGATATTTAAATATGATTAATAAAGATTATAAATTTATTATTGTTACCACAAATATTCTTAATCAGAAAAATACTATTTCACAATTTGATAAAAATATTGATAAAAATTTTTCTATTAAAAAATTTTGTCAAGATTATGAAAATGAAAAAAAAATAAAAAAATAATAAAAAAAATATTTATTTACAATGAATATTTATAAAAATCCAAAAATTCTATTATTAAATATTTTTTTCTTAGAATATTTTATTTTATTTTTTTATTACTATAATTATTTAATAAATCATTATTTATTTCAACTAAAATATCCATATAAAGATCATCAACTTTTTTTTTGAAAATTTCTTTTTCTTTACTTCCTAATTTTTCAAAATATTCACCTTTATATAGAATAGCAGTCATATATTTATAATCTAATTTTGTTTCCTTAATATATTGAATTAAATCATCTTCATTTGAATACCAAGAATTTAAAAATAAAGATAATTGACTGAAATTATTATCAATATTAATTTTTTTTTTATATTTTTTAAACTTATCTTCTAATTGCATTTTTAAAATTTTAATATCTTTTAAAAATAAACTTCTTCCAGTTGAATCAATATTTCTAATTAAACAAATTGAAACTTGTAAATTTTCAACCAAATATTTAATAAGAATATCTAAAAATCTTAATTGTGATTGAATAGTAAGTGAACCTCCAGAAAGAGAATTTAATTTTTCATATTTTTCAAATATTTCATCTAATATTGTATGAATAAATGGTGATGCATTTGAAAAATCTAAATTATCATCTCCATTTAAAACCCATTTTTGATTTTGCATTTTATTTACAATTGGCTCCATTTTAAAAACATTATAACAAAGAGGTTTATATAAAAATAATCTAATTTCATCAATTGCTTTTTTATATAATGAAATTTTATCATCTAAAATTGTTTTCTGTTCTTCAGTTTCATCAACTAATACAATTCTTAATTTTTTAATATATCTATAAACTGAAATTATACTTTCAACAATAACAATACTTTCAAATAATAAAGTATAAACATTAGTTGCACTTAATGTAATATCTGGATTTAATTTTGGAAAATAAACACTTTTTGAATCTGTATCGTCTGCATTCATATTATGTAAAAAATCAACATTTCCACCTGAATATAATTCAGTTAAATTATCTTTTGTTATTAAGAATAATAATCTCATATGTTTAAAGGATTCTAAAAATAATGCAAATGTGAATATTTCTACTAAATTACCATTTTTTTTTATTTCTTCAATATTAATTTCGTGAAATACTTGAGCTAAATAAAATTTTTTTATCATTAATAAATTAACAGAACTTAAAATAAAATAGTCTGTTAAATTAAATATTTGAATAAATAAATCAAATGAAATTGATTCAAATAATATTACATTATCAATAATTTCTTTATAAGATTTTAAAACTGAATATGATGAAGTACTTACAATATTTTTTGAATTTTCAAGTTTTTTTGATAATATTTTAATATCAATATAATCTTTATGAATTTTAGGTGAGAAAAAATTTTCTAAGTTATCACACATTTTATTAAATAAAATTTTTACATTTTCATATTTTGAATAAGAATTTTTTTTTATATTTTGAATATAATCCCTTGCTTCTTGATTAAAAATTGTTAAATATTTTTTAAAATACATAGGTATTCCAGATTTAGTTTCTGAAAAAATTTCATTATTATCTTGTAAAGCGAGTCTTTTCCAATTATCTCCTCCTAATAAAATTCCAGTTTTCCTTATATGTATTTTAATAATTGAATTTGATTGAATTTTTATTATTTCTTCTAATAATTTCTTGATATGAACACTTTTACTTGTATCAAATTCTTTTCTTAAACAATCAGAAAAAATATTTATTAAACATAATAACATATAAAACCATTTTTTATTAGTAAATGAATTATTAATAATATTTGGTATATTATTAAATAAAATTAATATAACTTTTGAAATCTTTTTTTCAAAAATTGTAAAAAATTCCTCTCTTTTTTCATAAAGTAATTTTTTTATATCAGAATTATTATTTTGATTATTATTATTATCATCATTATTATTATTCATATATGAATTATAAACTTCTGCCAAAGGTAATAATGATTTTAATAATACAGGAATACAATTAAAAAATTGACTTTCTCTTATTGAATAATTTTTAAAATATTTAAATTTTGTTTCATTTGAATTATTATTCATTAAAACAACATTTTCTTTTGTGAATGGAATAATTTTTTCTTTACAAATTTTTAAAATTGTATCTCTTAAAAAATATTTCAAATTATGAATAAATTCTTCAAAAGGATCTTGATTTTGAATTATTCTTACAGTTTTAAATAAATTAAATATATCATCTATATCTGATTTTTTTTCAGTAAAAATAGTCTGAAATTCTTCATCAAATCCATCTTTAACTTTTTGCATTTTTTGAGTTATTTTATCTAAAAATGAATTTGTAAATAATATTTTTCTTCTTTTAATTAATTCATTACTTGATGAAAATTTTGTTATATCATTTTGAATTTCAGAATACTTTGCAAATAATTGAGAAAATAATCTCTTTTTTTTTAATTGTTTTGTAGATTTTAATTTCTTCATCCATTTGAATAAATTATTTTGTAAAAAACATTTTACAAATAATAAATTCTTCATTTTTTGTTTTTTCATTGCAATTTTTAAAGTAATTAACAAATAATGATCTTTTATTGTTTTTAATTTACCTCTCAATCTTTTATTTTGTTCAATTCCTTCTGTTAATAAATGTTCACTTCTTTTCAATTTTCTTAAATTATTCACTAATTTAATAAAAAAAAATTTTACTTATTAAATCAAAATTATCTTTTACTAGAAAATTTAAATAAGTTTCAATAACTTTTTTTTTAGTTTCCATAATTTCTTTTGTTTCTAATATATATATTGTAGTGGATTCTTCATCAAAAATATTTTGAATTGGCTTTAATTTAGAAACTAATAAATCTTTATCAAATTGCTCTTTTCTATATGATTGTTCAACTAAATCAAGAGGATCCTAATAAAATATTTAACAATTATGAATAAAAATATACGTCACAATTATTTTTTTTAATTTCCTTTAATAATATTTGTTTTTTTTTTCTATCATCCCTCATAATTAATTCTCTATGTTTATTCCATTTTGATTCGACCTCCATATTATTTGCTTCTTCTAAGGAATGAATATATTTTTTCCATGCTTCTTTATTTTCCATATATATGAAAAAGAATAAAAAATATCATCTGAAAAAATATTTATATTTTAAATAAAAAATATTTAAATTAATTTTTATTTATTATAAGTAATATTATAATAAATAAAAAAATGCAATTAAAACATTCTCTTCCTTTTTATAATGATTTAATTAATAAATCACTTCCTTTACTTGAATCAATTTTCCCTAAAAAAATTAATTCAAGAGATGAATTAATTAAATTTCTTCAATATCCAAAATTTTCAAAACAAATAAAAGTTCCAAATCAAGTTCCAATAGAATCTTTTAATAAAGGAATTCTTGATCCATGCTGGTCAATGCTTGAAAGAAAAGGAAAAATGTGGCGTCCTACATTAGGTTTAATAACTTCAAATATATTTATAAAAGATATAGAAAATATAAAAAAACATGAAAAATTATATCAATTACTTTATTTAAGTGATTGTGTACATAATGCAAGTTTAATTATAGATGATATTGAAGATAAAAGTGCATATAGAAGAGGAAAAAAATGTGTTCATTTATTATTTGGAGAAGATATAAGTATTAATGCAGGTTTTTCTCTAATGATATTTCCAATGAATAAATTTTTATCTACAATAAAAAATAATTATAAATTAAAAGGAAAAATTGCTGAAAATTTTTTAAATGAATTAACATCAATTCATTTAGGTCAAGGTTGGGATATGGCAACAAAATGTGATAAATTACCTCAAATTGATTCATATATTGATACTGTTTTATGTAAAACTGGCGTTTGCCCAAGATTAATTGTGAAAATGGCTAAAATTTATATTGAAGATATATTAAAAATTAAAACAGGGAATTTACTTAATGAAATTTTAGATTTATGTGATGATTTAAGTATAGGTTTTCAAATTTGGGATGATTTAATGAATTTAGTTCCTTCTACTATTTCTCAAAATAAACAAAAAATTGGAGAAGATATTACTGAAGGGAAATTAACTATTATGGTTTTACATAGTTTGTTAGGACAATATAGTAATAAAGGAAGATTAAAAGAAATTTTAGTTTCTCATACTCAAGATCAAAAAATAATTAATGAAGCTATTTCAATTTTACAAAAGAATGGTTCTATTAAATTTTCTGAAGATCAAAAAGATATTTATATTAAAAGATTTGAAGAAAAATGTAAAAAATTAATGAATATGAAAAAATATTCAAAATTTAATATTAAAAGTTTAAATGCATTGATTGAATTGAAAAATACATTAATTAAGGTTTAAAAATATTAATATATAATTTAAAGTATATAATATAAAAATATAAAAAATAAATTTTTTTGTTAATAAAAATATTCTGGAATAAAATTTAAAACAAAAAAATTTAAAAAAACAATTAAAATGGACTTACTAAATTCTTTAGGCTTTGTTAATTTTTGGGGTGTTACTCCTTTTATGAATTTATTTGAAACAGAATCAGAAATAATTAAAAACCCAAAAACAAAAGAAGTAAATGTTTTAATTTCAAATAGTAATGATATTCATCATTTTCTATATACTATATATAAATTATTTGTCTCACAAAGAGAAGATAAAGTCACATATCCTTTAATTAATTTTTATATTCATGAAGACCATAGAGAAAATTTATGTAGATTTCTTCTTTTTATTCATTTATTAACAGATAGAACAAAAAGTGTAATAGAAAGAGTAGAAATGTTTATGGAAATATATGGAAATACATTATTACCTTCAAGAACAATTGACTATATAAATGCAACATATAAACAATTAATAAACTTTATTTGTAATGACAAAAGAGTCAATTTAGTATATCAGAAATTATTTAATTTTTCTTGTTTACTCCATAAAGAAATAGATGAAATGTGTGAAATATTTATGAGTTATGATAGTAAAGTTCCATATGATATTGAAAAATATAGAAATGACAGAGTAAGATATGCTTTGAAGGATAGATATGATTATAGAAAAAATATGTATGATTGGGATTATAATATGAATATGCAAAAATTTGCTCCTATAGTTAGATTACAATATTATATGTATTGGAGAGAAAATGGAATTGCATTTGTAATGAGATTAAATCAATATAAATTCCCAAATAGAACTATGGCAAATTATATTGAAGGAAGATCAAAAAAAACAACTGATTCTTGTATGGTAAGAGGTTTTTGGGCAGATATTGTTAATTCTCCATATATTAGTTATGGTTTAAGTCTTGAAACAAGAGATGAAATTACTTATTTTTATGCTAATAATAAAATTCAATATACTAGAGATAGTCAAGATGTAACTGAGTATAATTTAGTAAAATTTTTATTAAGGTTAGATCATGATGAAAAATATGATTTTATGCAAAGAGAAAAACAAAAAGAAAAAGAAAGAGAAGAAAGAAGAAAAAGAGAAGAAGAAGAAAGAGAAAAAAAAGAAAAAGAAGAAGAAGATAATAAAAATAATAAAAAATTAGAAGAAATTAAAGAAGAGGAAGATAAAGAAGAAAAAGAAGACGATGAAAATGAAATAAATACAGATTCAGAAGAAACCAAAAAAAAAAGAAAAGAAGAAGAAAAAAAAAGAAAAGAAGAAGAAAAAAAAAGAAAGGAAGAAGAAAAAAAAAAAAAGGAAGAAGAAAAAAAAGAAAATGAAGAAAATTTAAAAAAAAAAGATAAAAATTATGAAATAAAAAAAATAACAGAAAAAGCATATTCTGAATTAGCATTAGAGGATTTAAAAGAAATAAATAAAACAACAGAACAAACAATGATAGAAGCATCAAATGAAAGTCAATATGATCCAAATGAATTAATTCAAGCATTTAGAGAAGTTAATTTTAAAATTTATTTTTTAAGTGGAGATATTGAAAAAAGTGTTTATAGAAAAAGTAAATTTAAAAATAAATTTGATATTGTTTTATATGGTTTTCATGCTTCAAGTAAATTTAATGAGAATCAAAAACAAATATTAAAAAATACTACTAGAATTTTATTTGAAACTAATTCTCATATGACATCTTTTACTGATCAACAAAGAAAGGAATTTAATAAAAAGTTAAATGAAATGTGTAAAAAATGCGGTTTTATTTTGGATGATACTACTTTGAAATTTATGTATCAATATAAAATAGATCTCAATCCTAAAAAAGAAGAAGAAAAAAAAGAAGATGAAATTTCTACAACTAATACTTCTATGTCAAATGATAATGAAAAAAAATAAATATTTTGATTTTTTTTTAAATTAAATTATAAAATATATTTTAAAAACAATTTTTTATTAAATATATATTTCACAAATAAATTTAATAATATTATTTAATTGCAAACATGTTAGAATAAATAATATGTTATTTTTTTTTCAAACCAAATAAAACTATATTTTGTTTTTTAAATGTTTTTTTTATTTACAAAAATATCATATTTAAGTATATAGGGTTTGATCAAATAAAATTTTAAAATATTTAGCAAAATATTTTATTAATTAATTCTTTATTCACAATATATTCAAAAATAAAATAGAGTTCCATTTTATCTTTTTAAATATTGAGGAAATAATTAAATTGATTAAAATAATTATATATATCATTTTTTTGTGTATTATTTGTTGATTTACTTCCTTTTGAATGGTATGTCTCAAAAATTTACTACTAAATACGGTAATAAATTTGTTATAATAGGATATTTTCTGAAAAAGTAAATTTGATTTTTATAATATCTAATAATCCAATCATTTTTTTGAATAGATAAAGAATAAATATTATTAATAATGATGTTTTCTATAGGTTTGGATTGAATAATTGTTCATTCTTTAAAATAAATTAAATGGCATATTATCCAAAAAGAATTTATACTATTTCAATACAATTATCAGTTAATTTTTGATATTCTATTTTTAATTTTAGAAATAGAAGTATGTGCAATAAATTTTTTTAAAAATAAATATCATTAACATTTAAAGATAAAACTTTAGTTAATTTTAAAATAATAATATTTATTTGAATTCTTCTTATTTCATTTATCATTTTTTCTGATATATTCATATCAAAATCTATTTTTAATTCATTTCCTTTTATTGAATTTAATAAAAATTATTTCTTTAGGTGTTTTTTATCATATTTAATAAAGTTTGAAGAACATATGATCCTCAATAATCTAATTCAATTGTTTCAAAATCTTTGTTAATATATTTTATTATTAAATCTCTTTAAGATTGATTATATTTTTTATTAAAGATTTATATATTAATTTCAATATACAATTTTAATTATTTTTAAAAAAAAATTTATTTAATTTATTTAATAATATTGTTTTACACTCATTAAATTAATTGTTGATATTGTTTTGCATTTTTTATTTATTTCGTGAAATTTGGATTGATAATAAATAAATAATCGATAAATTTTTCAATTTGATATTTTTTTCATTTTATTTAATGTTAATATTTATTAATTATATTTTAATTTTTTATGTTTTTCATTTTGACTATGATTATTTAAAATATTATCAATGGAATTTCCATTTATATTATTTATGGTATATATACTTTTTCCAAGATTATTTAAAATTTGCAATTTATTATTCATAATATTTTTTTGATAAAGCTTTATTTTTATAATATTATTATATAAAATATGAATGAATCATGATTTTAATTATTATTAAAAATATATAAATTACGAGTGAATGATTAAATTGTAAAATTATTTAAATTGTGAATGATTTAATTGTTTTTTTTTGTTTTATAATTTTTGATATTTTTTATTTATTCAATATTTAAATCAGAATTAAACATTTATTTTTTTAAAATTTGATTTTTCAAAATTTTTAATTCCTTTTTTTCTTAGTCTTAATATTTATATAAGTTCTTATAAAAATTTATGAAATATTATTTTATATCAATAAATTTCCCATCTTCTCTATTATTTTACTTTATAAATTAAAAGATAATTTAGAATTCTATAATAACTTCCCTTTAAATGCTAAATTAATAATAATTTTTTATTTTTTAATTTTAATTTAAAAATGAACTTAATTTATTTATAATATCAAAAAGATAATATTTGATTTTAAAGATTTTTTTTGGAAAAAAATAATTGTTTTTTTCAAAATAAAAAATTTAAAATAATTTTGACAGATTAAAAATTGTTAATTATTTATATTTAAATAAATAATATAAATCATTTACTGTTTCAATTTCATTATTATCTTTAATTTTTCCTAATGAATGAAAAATAATATCTAAAATCCATAAAATAACACTAATAATAGTTAAAATCAAATTAATAGTTTTATATAATTGATGACAACTATTTTTATCATTATTTTCATTTATTTCTTCTATTCCTTCAAATTCTAAAAAATCTTCACTTGTATCTTCTTTTTCTTCTTCTTTTATCTCATTATTATCTTTTTTTTCTTTTTGTTGTGATTCTTGAATATTTTCCCCTTTAAATTTATTTGAAATAAAAAAACAAATTAATCGATTTATTATAACAAAAATTACAAATAAAAACACTATTATAAATATATTATATCTTTCTAAATAATAAAAATCTAATCCAAATGGTAAAAAAATTGATAAAAATACCACAATAAATCTATGTTTTTTTAGGTAATTACATTTAGGTTTTCCATTTTTATTTTCAAGGTGAGTATAAAATGGTTGACATTCACAATTAACAATTGAATTTTCTATTGTTGGTATACCATGATAAGAGCATATTTCATTTGCATAGAATTTATTAAATTCTTCATTAATACAAGATATGATTAGCATTATAAATAATATTATTTTACTCATTTTTTATTTATTTAAATTTAAAACATATTTTTCAAAATATAGTATATAAATTAAAATTCATTTAAATTATTTTTCTTAAATTAAAATT
>JAJJLH010002349.1:0-25522 GCA_023806865.1 Isotricha sp. YL-2021a | reverse complement strand
AGGATATGCAATCATATTCATCTTCCTGTGCAATCCGGCAATTCACACATTCTGAATCTTATGAACCGCGGTTACACCAGAGAAGACTATTTAAGAATAATAGAAAATATTAGGAAAGCAAGTAACTCAATATATATCACGACGGATATTATAGTTGGATTTCCGAGTGAGACAGAAGAAGAGTTTGAGGATACAATGTCACTTGTTGAAAAGGTTCGTTTTCTTGCAGCATATACTTTTAAATACTCAATCAGAACCGGGACCAAGGCTGCTTCTATGAAACAGCAGATATCATCGGAAGTAAAAACAGACAGGATAGAAAGACTGATATCATTGCAAAATGATATAACTGAAGATTATACCAAATCTTTTATCGGTACAGTGCAGAAAGTTCTTGTCGAGGATTTAAGCACCAGAAGTAATCAAGATATATGCGGTAGAGCAGACTGCGGCAGAATGGTAAATTTCCCTGGCAATGCAAATTCAATTGGAACTATGAAAGATGTTATAATAACAGAAGGGAAGAAAACTACATTATACGGCAGAGAGGTTGAGTCTGATGTCTAAACTGACACCGATGATGCAGCAGTATTTCAAGATAAAAGATGATTATCCCGATTGTCTGTTACTTTACAGGCTGGGGGATTTTTATGAACTCTTTTTTGAAGATGCAAAGATAGCTTCGCAGGTACTCGATCTGGTCTTAACAGGAAGAGATTGTGGATTAGAGGAAAGAGCACCCATGTGTGGCGTTCCATTTCATGCTGTAGATTCTTACATTAACAAGCTAATTAAAAATAATTATAAAGTAGCAATATGTGAGCAATTGGAAGACCCTTCAAAAACCAAAGGAATGGTAAAACGCGGTGTTATCAGAGTTATAACTCCTGGTACTTTCAACGATATAGATAATCTTGATAAAACAGAGAATAATTATATTGTATCCATTGTATGCAGACCAGAGTCCAAACATGCAGGATTCTCATACTGTGATGTTTCAACTGGCAGTTTCTTTATTTTTGAATCTGCTTCCAAAAGAGATGATATAGTCAATCATATATTAAGAATTAATCCAAAAGAAATACTAATCCCTGATTCATTTGAAGAAGAATTCTTAAATATGATAAATAAAACTAGGATCGAAAAAAACATTATTACACTCTATCATGACTGGGCTTATGATAAAGAATACGCTATAAATGCTCTACTTAGTCATTTTAAGGTAAACAGCCTCTCTGGATATGGTTGTGATGGCTTAAATGAAGCATTATCTTCCGCGGGCGCTCTAATAGATTACCTGCATTCTACACAGAAAAATGATCTGCAGCATATAAACACCATAAGAGTCTATGATGATGATTCAAACATGGTGCTGGATGCCACAGCAATAAGGAACTTGGAACTGACCAAAACAATTATTGATGGCAGGCGTAAAGGCTCTCTATTATGGCTTCTTGACAAAACGAAGACTTCTCTTGGTTCAAGATTGCTCCGGCAGATAATTGAATCACCACTAAGAGACTCATTAAAAATCAACAACAGGCTTAATGCTGTTGAAGAGATAATCAATGATCTGGAAATGGCATTACGATTACGTAATTGTTTTAACGAAATATATGACCTTGAAAGGCTTATATCTAGGATTTCATATGGAAGTCTAAATGCCAGGGATTGTCTTAAACTTAAAACTTCTGTAGCAAATCTTCCACATTTAAAAGAGATTCTAAGAGGCTGCAATTCAACATTACTTAGGGAAACAGGTGATGCGATAGATCCTTTAATCGATATATGTCAGCTAATAGAAGATTCAATTGATGAAAATGCGGGGCTTTCCATACGAGAAGGCGGAATAATCAAATACGGATATAACAGTGAAATCGATGAGTTGAAAAAAGCATCGGAAGAAGGCAAGAATTGGCTTGCTTCTCTTGAAGCTCGCGAAAGAGAAAAAACCGGTATAAATAAACTCAGAGTTGGTTATAACAAGGTATTTGGTTATTACATAGAAGTAACCAATTCTTTTAAGGATAAAGTGCCTGACTATTATATAGGCAAGCAGACTCTAGTTAACTGTGAAAGGTATATTACTGAAGAATTAAAAAGCATGGAAAGTCGTATCCTTAACGCTGAGGAAAGACAATGTGAAAAGGAATATGAAGTATTCAATGGCATCAGAAATGCTCTGAATAATGCTATTTCCAGAATACAATCAACATCAAAATGTATTGCTCTGATTGATGTGCTTCAGTCACTGGCTCAGGTATCATTCGAGAATAATTATGTAAAACCTGTTATTACAGATGATGGAATTATTAATATAAAAAACGGAAGGCACCCCGTTATTGAAAAGATGTCTGATTCTGAATTTGTTCCAAATGATATATCCATTTCAAATAACGACAGAAATGTAATGCTAATTACAGGGCCTAATATGGCCGGTAAAAGCACTTTTATGAGACAGGTAGGACTTATAACGCTTATGGCTCATATCGGATGCTACGTACCTGCTGATGAGGCTTATATCACTCTTACAGACAGGATCTTTACCAGGGTAGGAGCTTCTGATGATATCTCTTCTGGTCAAAGTACTTTCATGGTCGAAATGAATGAACTTGCCAATATACTTAATAATGCTACAAAGAATAGTTTGATAATACTTGATGAGATAGGAAGAGGTACAAGTACTACTGACGGCCTTGCAATTGCCTGGGCTACAATTGATTATATTATTAAAAACATCGGTGCGATTACGTTATTTGCTACACATTATCATGAACTGATAGATCTTGAAAACAATTATGATAGTATTACAAACTGTTCGGTTAATGTTCGTCAGATAGGCAATGACATAATCTTTCTACATAAGATAGTGCCAAAAGGAACGGATAAAAGCTTCGGTATAGAAGTTGCGAGTCTTGCAGGCCTGCCGAAAGAATTGGTAGATAATGCTAGATTCATGCTTTCAAGAGTAAGCCGCAATGAGATTAATATTAATGCATCTGATAATGAAAACAAAAACATAGATGAAGCGGTCGAACCATCTAAAGATAGAGATATTATTAATCAGATAATGAATAAAATTGATTTGGATACAATAACACCGTTGGAAGCATTAAACATATTGAATGATATAAAAAAGGAACTAAACTAATATGAATCGAATACATATGCTGGATGACAATATATCCATGAGAATAGCAGCCGGCGAGGTCGTTATTAATCCAGCTTCAGTTATAAAAGAATTAGTTGAAAACTCAATTGATGCCAACTCTACCTCAATCACTGTTGAGATAACAGGTGGGGGAGTTGAATCAATTAAAGTAACCGATAACGGAGACGGAATACACCCTGATGACATTTATAATTCTCTTCAGAAACATTGCACAAGTAAGATAAGCAAACTGGAAGATATTCATAAAATATCTACTTTAGGTTTTAGAGGAGAAGCTCTTGCAAGCATTTCAGCTGTTTCAAATATTGAAATACGATCTCAAGCAATAGGTATGGGAGAGGGGAGGACTATCAAAAATTTCGGACTCGAATCATTTAAGCCAGCAGTAGCCGGACTCCCTTACGGCACAACAGTTATCGTAAAAAACCTGTTCTATAATACACCTGCGAGACGTAAATACCTAAAATCAACACAAAGAGAAACCGCGCTCATCACAGATTTAATGTCTAAATTGATATTATCCAGACCAGATATATCATTTACTTATTTGAATAATGGCAAGATTATTTATAAATCGGCTGGAAATGGTTCTCTGATTGATTGTATTAGAATCATATATGGAAATGACATAGTCTCATCACTGCGGGAAGTAAATTCAAGCAGCAGCATCTGTACTATAAAAGGATATATTTCAAATGCATCTATTCTTTATAAAACCAGGAAAAACATTATATTCTTTGTAAATAACAGATATATTCAGTCTAGAACATTTCAGGAAACCCTATTAAGTGCATACTCAGAACGCTTGCTGAGAGGGCATTTTCCTATTTCAATAATTAATATAGATATAGAACCTGAATTAGTAGATGTCAATGTTCATCCAAGTAAAACTACTATACTTTGTAATGAAGAAAAAGCAATAGATGAATTCATCTATAATACGATTAAAAGCGTTCTTGATACAAAAGATTATCCTGTTTATGATTATTCAGCAGAAATATATAATGAAAAGTTATTAACGCAATTTGATATCAAAGCAAATCTCTCAGATTT
Source organism: Isotricha sp. YL-2021a (assembly GCA_023806865.1). NCBI lineage: Eukaryota > Ciliophora > Litostomatea > Vestibuliferida > Isotrichidae > Isotricha > Isotricha sp. YL-2021a. The sequence goes on along the minus strand of JAJJLH010002349.1, from coordinate 21,297 downwards.
CCCATCATCTGATACTGTTAAGTATTCACCTGATGAAACTCAATCAAAACATGACTATACTTTGCCGGAATCTACAGATTTTATCGATGCTTTGAAAGACTTACACAATGAAACCGAGTTTAACAGGAATGAAGAAGATCAAGTTAATAGTCTATATGATGGCTTTATTGATTACAGAATAATCGGAAATGCTTTTAATACTTATATAATAGTTCAGGCTAACGACAGGCTGCTTATTATAGATCAGCACGCAGCACATGAAAGGCTAAACTATGAAGAATTGAAAAGAAATGAGACTATTTCTTCAAGAATTCTGCTTGTACCTCAGGTTATAAATCTTAGCGCAGAAGAACATGATGAACTGATGAACAATAATGAAATACTATCAGGCATAGGTTTTGATATTTCAGATTTCGGCGGAACTTCAGTAAAAATAAGTGCAATACCAAATCATATTAAAGAAGATTCGGCAAGAGTTTTAATAGATGATTTTTTATATGAACTAAAGACTTCCAGACATGATATAAAAGTTCTCCGAGATAAGATTATCCGCAAATCTTGCAGGATGAGCATTAAAGGCGGTGATCCTCTCTCAGAAGAAGAGATTAAGGTTTTAATTGATGAGATAATAAATAGTGAAATAATGCCTACTTGTCCGCACGGGAGACCCATAGCTGTTGCTTTTACAAAAGATTATATTGAAAAACAGTTCAAAAGAATAGTATGAAAGGTAAAGATAAAGTAATTATAATAGCCGGGCCAACAGCTTCCGGCAAGACCGATATTTCAATAAGACTCGCAAGAGTATTTGACGGAGAGATAATATCTGCAGATTCTATGCAGATATATAAACACATGGATGTAGGTACCGCTAAAATTAAACGTGAAGAAATGAATGGTATCAAACATCATATGATTGATATAATTGAACCCGATCAAAATTATAGCGTTGCTGAATTCCAGAATGAATGCAGATCAATTATCAAGGATATTACTTCAAGTAACAAGCTTCCTTTTATAGTAGGTGGAACTGGCCTATACATACATTCAATCATTAAAGATGTCGATTTTACACAGACATCAAAGGACGATTCTTTCAGAAGATGTATGAATGATATTCCGACTGATGCTCTTTATAATATTCTTTCTGATAAAGACCCTGTTTCAGCCGAACGAATAAACCGTAATGATAAAAAAAGGATTATCCGAAGACTTGAGATCATCAATAGTGGAGACCAATCAAATGAATATGACTTCTGGAAAGATAATAATAATTATGATTATATAAGTTTTTTCCTTAATCCTGATAGAGAAAAGCTATATAAAAGAATAGATGAGAGAGTTGATAAAATGTTCAGCTCAGGATTGATTGATGAAGTCAGAGGTCTTAAAGATACGTACTGTGAAGACTGTACTTCGCTACAGGCTATCGGTTATAAAGAAGTTATTTCATATTTAAATGATAATGAACTAGCAGATATAAATGAACTGAAGGATCAAATCAAAAGGAACACCAGACACTATGCTAAAAGGCAAGTCACATGGTTTAAAAAATATAATGATTTCAAATGGTTCGATACTGATTCATATGAAAACTCTGATATGCTTTTTATGGAAATCAAAGAATATATTGATAGAAGGTTAGAATTATGAATAATGCAAGAGAGTATTTAGTTAAAAAACTAAATATTAACGAAAAGATTTATAATTATGTAGCAAAGTGTGAAAAAGATATTAAATCCTATTTTGACAGAATAGATGATATTGCCGAGTTTAATCAGTATAAAGTTACATCAGCTTTTATATCTAACGAAGTAAGTGAGAGACATTTTAATCCTTCTACCGGATACGGTTATTCCGATGACAGCAAAACTAAACTGTGTGAAGTATTTGCAACAGTGTTTAATACAGATGCCGCAATTGTATCTCCATTGCTTATGTCTGGAACACATGCCATAACTGTTGCTCTATTTGGTCTATTAAAACCTGGCGATACGCTCATTTGTATTTCTGGTAACCCATATGATACCTTCAATGATGTATTGAACGGTAATAATGGTGATGGTTCACTTAAAGAATGGGGGATATATAATAAGGTAATAAATCTTAAGAATGATACGTTTGATACACCAGAGATTATAAGTACAATTAATAACGATTCCTCCATTAAGTTAATACATATTCAGAAATCCAGAGGTTATGATACGAGACGCACGATTAGCTGCGCAGAAATAAGTTCTATTGTTAAAGAAATAAGAAGAGTAAAGAAAGAAATAGTTATTTTCGTAGATAATTGCTACGGTGAGTTTACAGAACGTATAGAACCCACAGAAGTGGGGGCAAATATATGCGCAGGCTCATTAATCAAGAATCCCGGTGGTGGAATTGCCCCGTCTGGAGGGTACATAGTGGGGGAGAGGAGGCTAATCAATCAAATATCAAACAGGTATTCCGCGCCTGGAATAGGTATGGAGATAGGTTCGTATGCTCACTCATATAAAGAGTATTTTCAAGGAATTTTTATGGCTCCTCATATTGTAAAAGAAGCATTAAAAGGTTCAATTCTTATTTCAAAATGTATGCAAGATTTAAATATAGAAGTTTTACCAAAATATGATGAGGAAAGATTTGATATTACTCAATCAGTCATATTCAATGATGAAAAGCTTTTAACGGAGTTTATTAGAGGGATTCAAATGGCTTCACCAGTTGACAGTAGCGCTGTGCCATATGCTTGGGATATGCCTGGATACGAGGATCAGGTTATTATGGCAGCAGGAACCTTTGTTCAGGGTGCAACTCTTGAACTATCGGCCGATGGACCAATTAGAGAACCTTATGCCGCGTATGTACAGGGCGGACTAACTTATGAAAATGTTAAATTGGGTCTAATGACTGCCCTTAATAATATGGGAATAATTAAATGAAACCTAGTGTTCTCTTAAAACTGTTTATATCTTTTTTTAAAATAGGATTATTCACTTTCGGCGGCGGATATGCAATGCTACCGATGATAGAAAAAGAAACCGTTGAAAATAATAAGTGGATTACAAATACTGAACTTCTTGATATATTTTCAATTTCTCAGGTTACCCCCGGACCAATAGCGATTAATGCAGCAACATATATTGGCTATAAGGTAAATGGCTTTTGGGGTTCGGTATTCTGCACCCTGGGAGTAGTGCTTCCTTCATTTATTATAATAATACTAATTGCTTCATTTCTATATAAGTATATTACCAATGAGTGGGTTTCATATGCATTTGAAGGCATAAGAGTATGTATTGTGCTTCTAATGGTTTTATCGGTATTTAAACTGGCAAAGACAGATAAAAAATCACTGTTTTACTTTATAGTTCTTGCCATTTCTTTTGCTGTAGCAACATTTACTGATATGAACGTAATTATCCTGCTCATAATAATGATGTTTGCAGGTATATTGTATGGAATCTTAAAACGAAGGAGGAATATTGACTGATGATACTCCTTTCGTTGTTTATTACATTTTTTAAAATAGGTCTTTTTACATTTGGCGGTGGATATGCGATGATACCGCTGATTGCTCAAGATACAATTAAAAATGGATGGATATCATTAGAAACACTAACCGATTTCATTGGTATTTCAGAATCGACACCAGGACCTTTTGCAGTAAATATAGCTACTTTTATTGGATATCAGGTACAGAACATACCCGGATCAATCTTCACAACTTTAGGAGTAGTACTTCCGTCGTTCTTTATTATACTTATAATCGCACGCTATTTTCAGACGATACGTGATAATTTTTATGTAGAAAGCGCATTTAATGGATTAAGGCCTGCAACACTAGGATTAATAGTTTCGTCTATATGGTTAATTGCTAGAAATAATCTCTTCATAGAAACAGATTTGTCTTTTGATATCAAATGGAAAAGCCTGATTATTCTTGGAATTCTTATTCTAATCAAACTAGCTTATAAAAAGATTCATCCGATTCTTCTAATTGGGATATCAGCAGGTCTTGGCATTCTTTTTTACGGCTTAATCCCTTAATTTTACGGCTTTAGAAGCGTTTCTGCGCTTTTCTTCATCAATTGCAGCATAATATCTTCTGGTAGTATTTACATCTTTATGACCTAATACATCAGCAACAATATAAATGTCTTCTTTTTCATTATAAAGCATAGAGCCAAACGTACTTCTAAGCTTATGAGGAGATATCTTTTTTAGCGGAACAGCGCCTTGTGTATACTTCTTAACAAGATTCTGAACAGCTCTAACAGTTAGCCTGCTCACCTCCCTCGTTGTACTAGAAATAAACAGGGGAGAGGATAGGTCATAGGTACCTTTTTCTTTTCTTTCAGCTAGATAATTTAGTAATGCTTTTTTTGCTTCGGGACCGAAGTATAATATTGTTTGATTACCGCCTTTACGGGTTACAGTAAAAGCATCTGATTCAAAGTTTATATCCGAAATATCCAAAGAAACCAATTCGCTGACACGAATTCCCGTAGAAAGAAATAATGTGAATATAGCTAAATCTCTTAAAGTATTCTTGGAATTCAATTTCTTTTGTCTGGGGCTTAAAGTAGACCCGGATTCAACAGCATCTAAAAGATCAGCAATCTCATTTGGTTCAAGTCTAATTATTGTTTTTTCGTGCAGTTTAGGAGTATCAAGTAACGCACAAACATTTTCTTTAATAGCCTGTTTTTTATAAAAATATTTAAAAAAGGATCTTAAACTGGCAATCTTTCTTGCTTTGCCGCGTTCATGATTTTCAACAGTTTTTCCAGTAAATGGATCAGTATATAAACTTAGATAATTAATAAATGCATATAAATCATCAAGTTCAATATCATTGAGACAATCAGATTTCAATTCTAACGCATTTTTATTTCTGAAAGCGGGTATTTCTTCAACTAAGAAATTAAAGAATATACGAAGATCGTACGCATAATTAAGCTGTGTAAGTATAGAGGTCTGATCTGAGATACTAACAAAATAGTTTCTACAAAAAGGCGGAAGATCTTTAATTACTTCACGAAGACGTAAAGTGTTTTTTGCCCATAGTTCTTTAGAATACTTGCTCATAATACATAAACCTTTGAATAGAGTAGTTTTATGCGAAATACTCAAAACATACATATTTCACTAAAATACTACCAAAAACCTGTTTTTTTTGCAATATCTATTCGCAAAACTTGTGTTTTGCGAATAGATTGCTATCGGTGTATTTTAGTATGTCTCCTACTCTGTATCATTATTCGTGTTATTTTTAATCTCGTTAGTAGCCAAAAAGTCGCACCGGTTATTGTACTCATTATCCGAATGCCCTTTTACTTTTATATATGTAACAATATGTTTATCAGTTAATTCCAATAATTCCGCCCAGAGATCTTGGTTCTCCACAGGTTTCTTATTTGTTTTTCTCCAATTATTATTTTTCCAATTTTCAATCCAACCATTATTAAAGGCGTTAACAACATACGAACTGTCAGAATACACTTCTACCTCACATTTCTCTTTAAGTGCATTCAATCCATTTATAACAGCTGTTATTTCCATTCTATTATTCGTTGTTTCATTGTCGAAGCCACTCATTTCTTTTTTAATACTTTTATATATTAAAACAACACCCCATCCACCGGGACCCGGATTACCAGAGCATGCTCCATCTGTATAAACTGTCACTTTTTTTAGTTTACTTTTCATTTATCTTTCCTCGATAAAAGAATAGATTTATCACGGCAAGCAACTATGGCTTTATTAATAATATCTTTCATATCATATTCATCAAATACATTTATCGCTTCTATGGTCGTGCCGCCTTTTGAACAAATACTGTCACATAGCGATTCAAGATTAGAATCAATATTTATCATATCCAGACTTCCCTTGAATGTCTGAATAGATAGCAACAATGATGTGTTATGATCGAGCCCAATATCTTCCCCTGCTTTTGTCATAGCATCAATTATATAAAACACATACGCCGGTCCGCTTCCTGAAATCGCCGTAACTGAGTCCATCAATTCTTCATTGACGCTTAAAACTAAACCTATCGATGAGAACAGTTCTTTTACATATTTGTATTCATTTATATTAAGAGTGTGATTGTCGGCAATACATATCGCACCCTTCCCTACCTTAATCGGCATATTAGGCATTACACGCATATATCTGGAATCTATACTGTCAATAGCTGATGATATATCGGCAAGTTTAATTCCTGCTAATATGGATATAAACGCTTTATTCTCACATTTTACACCAGCTAAAGCAGTATTTAGACTATTTGGTTTGATACATAAAAAAACAATATCTGACGCATTTATAAGGCTTATAGCGTCATTGTGCGATGCGCAATTATTAATATCTGAAAATCTATCAAGTTTATTCTTATCAATATCGAAAATATTTAAGCTTTTATAATTAATATTACTTGATACAATCCCCCGAATAATACCTTCAGCCATGTTTCCACAGCCTATAAATCCTATTCTGTACGACATATGATAACTCCTTTTCAACATGGCTATTCTATCATAAAATAACTCTGTTGACTAAAAAAAGAAAATAAATTATAATAAATCGGTACGACTCAAAGGGGAGTAGTTCAATTGGTAGAGCAGCGGTCTCCAAAACCGCAAGTTGCGTGTTCGAGTCGCGTCTCCCCTGCCATAAAAAAGATCCTTAACTGCTTTAGTTAAGGATCTTTTTTTAGATTCAGTCTTTATACTTAGGTCTCTCTGCATAATATGTATGCAGCAATCTGTGAGACAGATGACTACCGGGTTTCTCGAGATATTCATCATAGAGTTTAATAATCGAAGGATTCTTATGCGATTTTCTTAATGTCTTACCCTCATCCTCAGCATATAAAGCTTTAGCTCTGAGTTTTCTCGGATCACCGAAATTTCTAACTTTAGCCGAAACAATAGGCTGTCCTCCGCCTGTTACACAACCGCCGGGGCATCCCATTATCTCAATGAAATGATATGACTTCTTACCGTCTCTGATTGACTGCAAAAGTTTCTTTGCATTCCCGGTTCCATGAGCAACAGCAACCTTGACTTCCATATCGCCAATCATAACTGAAGCTTCTTTAATCCCGTCAAGTCCACGGACTTCATTGTAATCGATTTTTTCAAGATTCTGTCCTGTAAGAACATCAGCAACAGTTCTGAGAGCAGCTTCCATTACCCCACCTGTTACGCCGAATATGTCAGCAGCACCTGTTGAATCACCAAGCATATCATCAAACTTTTCGTCAGGAAGATTTGCAAAATCAATATTGGAAGATTTAAGCATCCTGGCTAATTCTCTGGTAGATATTACAGCATCTACATCAGGTACTCCGGCTCCGGATTCTCCGTCTCTCGTCTTTTCGAACTTCTTAGCGACGCAAGGCATTACAGAGACAGTGAAAACATCCTTGGGATCAATTCCCATCTTTTCTGCGTAATACGATTTAATAATCGCACCAAGCATCTGATGAGGCGACTTACATGTTGAAAGATTAGGAATAAAATCTGGGAAGAATTTCTCACAGAATTTAATCCAACCAGGTGAACAAGAAGTTATCATGGGCAGGACACCATTATTCTGTATCCTTTCTATGAGTTCCGTTCCCTCTTCCATTATCGTAAGATCAGCACCGAAATTTGTATCAAATACTCTGTCGAAACCCATGCGCCTCAAAGCTGCAGCAAGCTTCCCCGTGACAGGTGTTCCCATCGGGAAACCAAATTCTTCACCAAGAGCAGCCCTGACAGCAGGTGCAGGCTGTACTACAGTGAACTTATTAGGATCATAAATAGCATCCCAAACAGCTGTGTGTTCATCTTTCTCAGTGAGAGCACCAACAGGACAAGCATTTATACACTGTCCGCAGTTTATGCAGCATGTATCCTCAAGCGATTTACTGAACACTGATTCAACAATCGTTTTAAAGCCTCTGTTTGTAGCACTAATTGCACCTATTCCCTGCACATCTGTACACATATGAACACATCTCTTGCATAGCACACATTTATTGGGGTTTCTGACGACTGAAGGTGACGCGTCATCAATAGGCATACGCAGTCTCTCGCCATCATATTCAAGACCCATAACGTGGAGTTCTTCTGCCAAAGTCTGAAGCTCACATGATTTATTCCTAATACATGTCAAACATTCACGGTCATGATTGGAAAGCAAGAGTTCAAGTGTGATTTTTTTGCTCTTCATAACTTTAAGAGAATGTGTGAGCACTTCCATACCTTCAGTTACTGGTAGCATACATGCTGCCTGCAGATTAGGATTGCCAACAACCTCTACAAGACATATCCTGCAGGCGCCTATAGCGTTGACACCTTTCAGATAGCATAATGTAGGAATATGTATGCCGGCCTGTTTAGCCGCATTCAAAACCGTAGTTTCTTCAGGTACTTCTATTTTAATACCATCAATCGTACATGTTACCATATTCAAACTCCTTTATTCCTTAGAGATAGCACCAAATCTGCATTTTTCTTCACAAGTACCGCATTTGACACACTTCATACTGTCAATGACAAATGGCTTTCTGACCTCGCCGGTAATTGCTTCAACCGGACATGCTTTAGCACAAAGGCTACAACCCTTACATTTATCCGGGTCAATAGAATAAGTTACCAAAGCTTTACAGTATCCAGCGGGACATCTCTTCTCTTTAATATGAGCTTCATACTCATCCCTAAAGTACTTGATTGTAGACAAAACGGGGTTGGGTGCAGTTTTGCCAAGTCCGCAAAGTGCACCTGCCTTAATATTCTCGCCAAGTTCAAGAAGCTTTTCAATATCACCTTCCTGGCCTTTACCCTGTGTTATACGTTCAAGTATTTCAAGCATCCTCTTTGTACCGATTCTGCAAGGAGGACACTTCCCGCATGATTCATCAACTGTAAAATCCAAGAAAAATCTTGCCACGTCAACCATACAGTTATCTTCATCCATTACTATCATTCCGCCTGATCCCATCATGGAACCAATCTCGATGAGTGAATCATAATCAATTTTAACATCAAGTTTTTCAGCAGGAATACATCCTCCGGACGGCCCGCCTGTTTGAGCCGCTTTGAATTTTTTACCATTAGGAATACCGCCACCGATGTCATATATGATCTCTCTAAGCGTAGTACCCATAGGTATTTCAACAAGACCGGTGTTGTTAATCTTTCCACCTAAAGCAAATACTTTGGTACCCTTACTCTTTTCAGTACCCATTGATGCAAACCATTCGGCACCTTTAAGAATAATCTGAGGTATATTTGCAAACGTCTCAACATTATTAATAACAGTAGGTTTGCCAAATAGACCCTTATTTGCGGGGAACGGAGGTTTGGGACGAGGCTCTCCCCTCTTGCCTTCTATAGATTCAAGAAGAGCTGTCTCTTCACCACATACAAATGCACCGGCTCCAAGTCTGATATGAAGATCAAAATCAAACCCGCTTGAGAAAATATTCTTGCCGAGAAGTCCATATTCTTTAGCCTGTTTTATAGCTATTTCAAGCCTCTGAACAGCTATGGGGTATTCGGCCCTTACATATATATATCCCTCATCGGCACCAATCGCATAACCTGCTATAGCCATAGCTTCAATTATGCTATGCGGATCGCCTTCAAGGACTGATCTGTCCATAAATGCACCCGGGTCTCCTTCATCAGCATTACAGACAATATATTTTTTATCTCCAACAGCATTAAGACCAAACTGCCATTTACGACCCGTTGGGAATCCACCGCCGCCTCTACCACGGAGACCAGATTCAGTTACTATATCAATAACTTCCTGAGGAGTTTTTTCTGTCAGACATATTCCTAGCGCCTTATAACCGTCTTGAGCGATATACTCATCTATCTCTTCAGGATTTATAACACCGCAGTTTCTAAGAGCGACTCTGACCTGTTTCTTATAAAAAGAAATCTGATCCAGGGACACCTCGGTATCCATACTATCAGTATCTTTATAAACCAGTCTGTCAACAATCCTGCCTTTAAGAAGATGCTCTTTAACAATTTCGTCAACATCACTTACTTGAAGTCTGCTGTAAAAGACTCCTTCCGGATATATGATACAAATAGGACCAGCTTCGCATAATCCAAAACATCCGGTTTTAACTACTTTTACTTCTTTATCAAGACCGACTTCTTTTAACTGACTTTCAAAACGATCGATTATATCACCAGATTTATTTGATGTACAACCTGTACCGCCACAGACCAGCACATGAGCTCGATAATAAACCATATACCTATTTCTCCTTCTGAATCTTACTCCTTATGAGTTTCCTCGTAATATCCAATTGTGTATTCTTTAACTACATTTCCGTTAACCAGGTGTTCGGACACAATCCTTCCGACCATTTCCGGGAAAACCTTAACATAAGTAACTTTTTCTTCGCCAGGAACATAGACTTCAACAAGCGGCTCAAGCCTGCAAACGCCTATGCATCCGGTCTGACTCACAACAACATCAGTAAGGTTTCTTTTTGCAACCTCTTCAACAAAAGCCTGCAGTACAGGTCTTGCACCGGCAGCTATACCGCAAGTGGCCATGCCTACTAATACCTTTTTACCCTCGGTATTTGTTCTGACATTCATGTTGCTCTTAGCGTTGTTCCTAATCGCCTCAAGTTCAGCCAAAGATTTCATTCAAAATTTCCTCCCAAAACGTCATCTAAACCTTCTTTTATATTATTAATAATAAATCTACTCACATCCGGATTAGAGAAAGGAACTCCATCAAGCATCGCTTTCATCTCCTCCGTATCCATATCATACTCACTCATATCAGATTTAACATTAATCTTAAAATCAAGATCACTGTTACAGATAATCAGTGTAGAACAAACGCCTGAAAAATCACCCAACGGAGGCCGGTCTATATTAGAAAGCACATATTCTGCTACAACATCAGTGCCTTTGCCTACCTCAGAATCTATTGAGAATTTTCCACCAGTCCTCTCTGCCCCTTCCTTGAAGAGAGGGATCCCAAGCCCCACTTTTCGGGTAGTTCTTGTTGTCGTGAAAGGATTAGTAACTCTATCCAACATCTCCCTGTTCATACCTTTACCGTTATCTATTATCTCAAGCGATAATCTATCACCAGGCTTGTCTAATTTGAGATTAATACAAATACAGGAAGCATCAGCGGTAATTGAGTTTTGTACGATATCCATCAAATGAGAAGCAATATCCTTCATTCTATTCCTTATAATTCTTTAAGATACCAGGAATATTATCCGGAATGAGACGTCCGTAAACCTGATCATCTACCATTATGACAGGTGCGAGTCCGCAGCACCCGAGACACCTCGTGGCTTCAAGAGTAAACAAACCGTCTGATGTTGTTTCACCGGCATTTATTCTTAATTCTTCTTCTAATTTTTTAAGAACAGGGGTGGAATTCTTAACATAACATGCTGTTCCCATACATACACCTATTATATGTTTGCCTTTCGGAGCCAGAGCAAACTGAGAATAAAAAGTAGCGACACCATAAATCTCACTCATAGGTATCTGCATTTCCTCAGCTATGAAATTCTGGACATCAAAGGTCAAAGCTCCGAATATATCCTGAGCTTTCTGCATGATAGGCATCAGAGGACCCTGTTCCCCTTTCATCTGATTGATATACGCTTTTAATTCGTCATACTTGGCTTTATTATCCGAAGTATCAATCATCTGCAATAACCTCCAAACACAATTAAATTTGCGTAAAACACACACTATTCTATGTATAAACGCAAACATAGTAATTCTATCATATATTGTGAATTTTTGCACTATATTTTGATTAAAAAAATTTCAAAATTGGTAGTAAAAAACCGTAAGTTATTTTATAAAGTTCAGTAATGATTTTATAGAGTTATCAGATAGTTCCAGAGCGCACTCTTTTTCATGTATGTTTTCAAGATAATGTGCATCGGAAGAGGTTATTTTTTTCAAATTACCTGTCTCCGGAAAATTACCATTATCATAGACCTCAACTGTATGAAAAAGATCACTCTCGGGGATAAATCCCATCATGTAAATAAGTGAATTTGATTCTCTATTAATATGAGCAGGAACAGGCACTCCACCCGCTTTTGTAATTAAATCAAGACATTCATCGAAACTAAAAGGTAACGCACTGAATAATAGCTTATCAAGACTTCCTTTTGGTTCGTCGTTTTCATCCAGGATTATTTGCGGACCAAATAGTTTTTCATCATTTTTAATATCAGGCAGACTATTATAAATAAAATCCCCGAACTCGCATGCATTATCAATATCATAAAAATAAGCAAGGAGATGCACTTCTTCAGATGTATTTAATTCAATGCCAGGTAAAAAAGTAATGCCTGCATCATCGGCTATCTTTTTAAATGAACTCAGATTACATGCAGTATTATGATCTGTCAAAGATATCATATCCAGACCCTTTAATTTTGCCATATTAACGACATTGTTGGGTGTCATATCCATGTCACCACAGGGCGATAATGCACTGTGGATATGGAGATCATAATAAACTTGCATTATTTATTTCCCAACACCTAATGATGAAAGCCCACAACAAAGTTCATACGAAGTCTTATCTGACGAAAGTACAGTAATTCCTTCCTCATCAGCTTTAGCAATTGTATTCGCCGGCACTTCAATGTTCTCTGGGATAATAACACAGGAAAAATCATGAAGACTGGCAACTGCAATAACATTGAGATTAGTCTGCACAGTAATCCATGCCATATCTTCATAGCCTTTAGCCATTACCCAACTCAGAAGATCACAAACACAACCGTCGGAAATGCTCCTGTCATTATTATCAGTTGAAGTCAGCTCTTTAAGATCCAATTTTTCTTTCAATTCTTTTACAGTAATCATCTATTCTCTCTCCGATCCGTCTTTGCTTGCAAGCCCTACCATCTCTTCAGCAAGGTACCTTACCTTTTCTCTCATTAAGAAGACACAGTCAAGCTCATTAGCATAGCCAAGAACAATATCCTCCGCAAGTGATCTGCAGGTAGGCGATCCACAGGAACCGCAGTCTTTACCTGGAAGCTTTTCCTCTATTTCATAGATACGCTGAAGCTTACGTGCAGCTTCTGATATATTACTATCAAGTTCCATAACGTTAAGCGGTTCAATTTCAGTCTCCATATCTGCAATGCCTGTATCAGCCAATTGAGCAACTTCATCATAATCGGGTTTATCAGGTAAAGTACGAGAAAGATTATTCAATCTCGCGTATGCAACAAAGCTGCTCTCAAACACAAGCGGACCGCCGACACACCCACCGGGACATGCAAGACCTTCAAAAAAGTCTACCTGACTAAGCTTATCATTATCAATATCATCCAAAGCTTTGATAACATTTAGTATCCCACAGACAGCAAGAGAGTTTGGTTCACCAGTTGATTTCATTTCCCCGGTAGAATTCGCCCACAATACACCCTCAGCAGTAGCAAATTTTGAATCAGGCAAATCTTTCTTATCTGCATTCTCTGAAAACTTCAACTGACCGGCAATCAATCCATATATCTCCAAAATGGATATAGCCCCATCAATGTCACTCTTTCTTTTTCCGAGTGGTGATATTATTGCTGTCATCTTAGCGGGGCAAGGAGTAATAAAATACACTCCAATATCTTTTATGTCGACACCATTTCTTTCAGCGAATTCTTTTTTAGCAAGTTTTGCAGCTACTTCAACAGGCGCTTGAACATCAACGATATGATCAAGAAGTTCAGGAAACCTGACCTGAATAAGTCTTGTAACAGCAGGACATGCTGAAGAAATCAATGGCTTAATATGATCTTTTTCAAGACGTTTTCTAAGCGCAGCTGATACTACCTCCGCCCCTCTTGCAACCTCAAAAACATCATCAAAACCCATACGCCTGAGTCCATCAATAATTTTACTCAGATCTCTCAGGCCCTTAAACTGTGAAAAAAGAGCTGGCGCAGGAAGTGCAATCTTATACTTGAACTTACTTATCGCAGAAAGAGTATCTGTAAGAGCATATTTTGCGTGATAGGGGCATACACGGATGCATTCACCGCAGTCAATGCATCTCTCATCCATTATCTTAGCTTTGCCATTCTGGACACGTATAGCCTCTGTAGGGCATCTCTTAATACAATTTGTGCAACCTGAGCACTTGGTACGCTCAAGTCTGACTGAATGAAAATACTTATCCATTATCCAACCACCTAAATGCTAAACTTCATCGTTATAGTTGTACCTTCAGGAGAAGATTCGACTCTGAAATCAGAAGCATTCTTATTCATATTAGGGAGACCCATTCCAGCGCCAAAACCCATATTTCTGACTTCTTCTGAAGCCGTAGAGTATCCCTCCTGCATTGCCATATCTACGTCATTTATTCCAGGGCCGGTATCCTTACATATAACGGTAATATCCTCGTCGGTAACAGTAAGATATATATATCCGCCGTAACTGTGGATAATAATATTAATCTCAGCCTCATATGTAGCTATAGAAACCTTACGAATAACCGCAGGATTAATTCCAATCTTTTTTAAGGTACGCTTTATACTTGCTGATGCCTCACCGGCTGAAACAAAATCATTTTGATCAACTTTGTATTTTTCTTCAAGAAGCAGACTAGACATCTTCGTGCACCCTCATCCCGCCTTTGATACCATGAGTATAGAGAATACCGCAAGCACTGAACATAGTCATCTCAGTAGTAATTAGTGTTATACCCATATCTTCGGCCATTTCAAGAATACTGTCGTCAGGTCTCTTCCCTCTCACATATATAACAGCTTCTATATCAAGCATCTCAGCTGTTCTTAAAACATGATTATTGATTAGTCCTGTCAATAGAACAGCATTATATTTACTGAATGCGAGCACCTCACTCATCATATCTGAACCGCATGCACATTCAATATCCAAATCAAGATTTGATTTACCAGTTAATACTTTTGCTTCTAAAATATCAACAATTTCGCTAAGTTTCAAAATAAGACCTCCCTAATTGGTATCAATCATTATATTGCTCTACTATAACATCAGACATCTCAAATATTTTTTTAGCAAAATCATCAGGATACGGATGCTTATAAACAACTCTTTTAAGACCAGAATTAACAATCATCTTGGTGCAAATGGAACAGGGCTGATGAGTACAATAAATAGTTGCTCCTTCAAGAGGAATACCTAGTTTAGCAGCCTGAATAATAGCATTCTGCTCTGCATGTATCGCATAACATAACTCAGCTTGTTTGCCAGACGGTATGCCAAGTTTATCCCTTAAACACTCTTTTCTGTCGGCACAGCTCGAAATACCTGCAGGAGCACCATTATATCCGGTTGTAAGAATCCTCTTATTCCTTACTATAATGGCTCCAATATTTCTGCCTTCTCTGTAACAGCTAGACCATTTTGCAATCTCAAAGCAAAGATCCATAAATCTCTTATCCCATTTATCCATATGCGACCTCAGTTTGTTTTTTATATATTATAATACCTGCTTTAAGATAATTACAATAGTATAGAAATTGAGAGTAATTCAAAGTAAATGAGAGAAATATTGAGTATTTATATCAAATTTTGGCAAATTTATGGATATTCAATACTAATTACATTTGCATATTAAACGAATAAATTATATTATATAAACATAAATTAGCACTCATCTTAATTGAGTGCTAACAACATTATAAAGATTAATAATTGGAGGTGTCACCATGACAATAAAACCACTAGGCGACAGAGTCGTACTTAAAGCTGTAGAAGCAGAAAAAACAACAAAGAGCGGAATCATACTTGCCAGCGCAGCGCAGGAAAAACCCCAGATTGCAGAAATCGTAGCAGTCGGTCCCGGCGGAGTAATCGATGGCAAAGAAGTAACAATGTATGTCAACAAAGGTGACAAAGTTATTTATTCAA
Source organism: Isotricha sp. YL-2021a (assembly GCA_023806865.1). Lineage (NCBI taxonomy): Eukaryota > Ciliophora > Litostomatea > Vestibuliferida > Isotrichidae > Isotricha > Isotricha sp. YL-2021a. The sequence continues at coordinate 5,386 of JAJJLH010002349.1, read as the reverse complement.
AATATGCTGGAACAGACATCAAACTCGACGGGGATGAATATACAATAGTACGTCAGTCTGATATTCTTGCAGTTGTAGAATAATTAGGAGGAATTAAATCATGATTAAGCAGATAGAATTCGGTGAAAAAGCAAGAAAATCCCTGGAAGAGGGTGTAAATAAACTTTCAAACACTGTAAAAGTTACTCTCGGACCGAAAGGTCGTAATGTAGTACTCGAGAAAAAGTTCGGATCTCCCCTAATCACTAATGATGGCGTAACTATTGCTAAAGAGATCGAACTCGACAATCCTTTTGAGAACATGGGTGCACAGCTGGTAAAGGAAGTCGCAACAAAAACGAACGATGTGGCCGGCGATGGAACAACCACAGCAACTATACTTGCTCAGGCTATTATCCGTGAAGGTCTTAAGAATGTTGCAGCAGGTGCAAACCCGATGGATATAAAGAAAGGCATCCTTAAAGCGGCTGATAAAGCTGTTGAAGAACTCCATGCTATGAGCAATCCGATATCAAGTTCAAATGCAATAGCTCAGGTTGCTTCAATATCAGCAGGAGATACCGAAATCGGACAGCTTATTGCAGATGCAATGGATAAAGTCGGAAATGACGGTGTTATCACTGTTGAAGAATCCAACTCCCTTAAAACAGATCTTCAAGTTGTTGAAGGCATGCAGTTCGACAGAGGATATGCTTCTCCTTACATGGTAACAGATGCCGACAAAATGGAAGTCATCTATGATGATCCTTATATTCTCATAACGGACAAGAAGATCTCTTCGATTCAGGACCTCCTCCCCATCATCGAACAGCTGGCACAGGCAGGCAAAAAGCTTATGGTCATAGCTGAGGATGTTGAAGGTGAAGCTCTGTCCACTTTAGTTGTTAACAAACTTCGTGGCACATTTAACAGCGTAGCCGTTAAAGCACCAGGTTTTGGTGACAGAAGAAAAGAGATGCTCAAAGATATCGCAATACTGACTGGCGGAACTGTTATATCTGAAGAAGTCGGCATTGACATAAAAGAAGCTACTATAGATATGCTTGGTAGAGCAAGACAGATTAAGGTTGATAAAGAGAACACAACCATCGTAGAAGGCAAAGGCGATGCTGAAGCTATTAAAGCTAGAATAAACTCAATAAAGAATGCTCTCAAAGAATCTACATCAGAATATGATAAAGAAAAACTCAGCGAAAGGCTTGCAAAGATGGCCGGCGGTGTTGCAGTAATCAAAGTCGGTGCTGCTACGGAAACTGAGATCAAAGACAAGAAACTCCGCATTGAAGATGCACTCTCTGCTACAAAAGCAGCTGTAGAGGAAGGCATAATTCCTGGCGGTGGATCTGCACTTTTGAAAGTAGCCAAGAAGCTTTCAGCAAGCGTTAAAGATTATAGCGGCGATGTCAAAACAGGTGTTAATATCGTTCTTAAAGCTCTTGAAGAACCTATAAGACAGATTGCTACAAATGCAGGCCTTGAAGGCAGTATTATAGTAGAAAAGGTTCTTGAGAATGACAGCAACAGCTTTGGCTTCAATGCAGCGACAGATCAGTATGTTGATATGATTGAAGAAGGCATTATCGATCCTACAAAGGTTACCAGAAGTGCTCTTCAGAATGCTGCAAGCATAGCCGCAATGCTTCTCACAACAGAAAGCGTTGTAGCTGAAGATCCTGAAAAGAACAAACCTATGGCTCCTGCTGGCGCTCCTGGCGGAATGCCTGGAATGTATTAATCCCAAACAAAAAGCTCTTCGGAAAACATATCCGAAGAGCTTTTCTTTTTATAATGAGTTTTATAGGCAAAATGATTTTACTGCCAGAACATAACTATCGGCGCCAAAGCCGCTAATGCTTCCTTTACAAACCGGAGCTATAACCGAATTTCTTCTGAACTCATCCCTACCAAAAACATTACTAAGATGCACTTCGATACATGGAATATCTACAGATGCAATTGCATCTCTTATAGCAAAACTATAGTGAGTATAAGCTCCTGCATTAAGAACGATGCCATCATAATCATCAATTGATTTATGAATCGCATCAATTATTTCGCCCTCAATATTCGATTGGTAAAATGATAGCTCAAAACCCTCGCATTTGCCTTCGATATAATTGTTAACTTCTTCAAGCGAGTTGTTACCGTAAATATCAGGTTCCCTTTTTCCCAACATATTCAGATTAGGACCATTAATTATAAGAATCTTCATTATAACCCCTTCATAATTGTATATATTTTTCTATAATGATAAAATACACACATGGATGATATCAAATGTGCCGTAATAGGCAATCCGGTAAAGCATAGTCTATCACCACTGATACACAACACATTATACAAAAAATATGGCATTCCGGGCAAGTATACCTATATTGAACTGGAGCAGGACGAAATTGCATCGTTTTGCAAAGAAGCGAAATCTGAATTGTGCGGGTTCAATGTTACAATGCCTTTTAAGAATGCCATAAGAGAATTCCTGGACGAAGACCATGGCAAATTAAGTGTTAACACTGTTCTAAACAAAAACGGAGTTTTAAGAGGATATTCAACTGATGAGTTCGGATTCCACAGATCACTGTCAACCAAAGATACACTGTGTAGTTTTGACAGTATTAAAGTAGTAATTATTGGCGCCGGATCAGTAGCTAAATCTCTGGCACTTTATATAAGAGATAATAACGGAGATGTAACAATACAAAACAGAACATTTATTAAAGCTGAATCTGTGGCTAAAGAACTAAATATAAAATGTGCTGAGTTATTTGATAATAGATCTATAAAGGAATGTGATCTTCTGATTAATGCCACACCACTCGGAATGATAGGACAAAAAGAATTTGATGATTACAGCTTTCTCAACAGTATAAATAAAGATGCATTAGTTTATGATCTGAATTACAGCATCGATAAAACTGGCCTTGAGGAACAAGCTGAATGCCGCGGATTAAGATCTATGAACGGACTGAAAATGTTAATTTGGCAGGCATTTAAGGCTTTCGAGTATTTCACAGGAATATCTCCATCTTCTGCTGATGAGGAAAGCATAATGAATAAAATAAAAGAAAAAAGATGATCGCTTTTGCGATCATCTTTTATTATCTAATCTGTCCGTTACCATTAATAATGTATTTATAACTTGTAAGTTCCTTGAGCCCCATAGGACCTCTTGCATGAAGTTTCTGGGTACTTATTCCTATCTCAGCACCAAATCCAAACTCAAAACCATCAGTGAATCTGGTCGATGCATTTACATAAACACACGATGAATCCACATTGTTCATAAACTTTTTGGCATTATCATCATTTTGCGTAATGATTGATTCGGAGTGCATTGTTCCATATTTGTTAATATGCTCTATTGCAGCATCAACATCATCGACTACTTTTATCGCAATCTTTAAGTCAAGAAATTCTTTATAGAAATCTTCATCGGTAGCTGGTTCGACACCATACAACTGACATCTGTCACAACCTACAATTTTAACTCCATATTCCTTTAGTTTTCCAATAGCTACGGGAAGGAAATCTGCCGCTATATTTCTATGGACGAGCAATGTTTCTATAGCATTGCACACGCCCGGTCTAGAAGTTTTGGCATTTATAAGAATATTAAGCGCCATATCCCTGTCGGCTGTTTCATCAATAAACAGATGACAGTTACCGACCCCGGTCTGTATAACCGGAACCTTGGCATTCTCTACAACCGAAGAAATAAGCCCTGCACCTCCTCTTGGAATCAAAAGATCTATATATCCGCGGGCATTCATCATTTCTGAGGCTGATTCACGTGACGTATCTTCTAGCATAACAATTGAATTCGGAGGCATCTTATAATTCATGCCTCCGTTAATAATAACGTTAGCTATAGCTATATTTGAATTGATAGCCTCTTTCCCGCCTTTTAATATAACTGCATTTGAGGTCTTAATACATATTGCTATCGCATCGGCAGTAACATTAGGTCTTGATTCGTAGATTATTCCTACAACGCCAAAAGGAACACGAACTTTTTCAACCTTAAGACCATTTGGCCTGTCAAAAACCTCCATGACCTCGCCAATCGGATCATCTAAATCAGCAATGTCTGTTAACCCCTGAGCCATTGCTTCAATCCTGTCCTTATTAAGCATCAGACGGTCAATAAGTGCCTCTGATATACCTGCACTCTTTGCCTTGTTTATGTCTTTACTATTCTCAAAGAGGATATAGTCAACATTATCTCTTAAGGAATCAGCCATTGCATAGAGCATAGCGGACTTATCCTCGGCACTCATATTGGCCAGTTCTCTTGATGCAACTTTTGCCTTTTCGGCAATATCATTAATACCTATCATTTTTACTCCAGGACTGCTTTAATCCTTCTAACTCCCGAAGAGGAGCTCTGTTCTTTCTTAATCTTAAAATGTCCAAGGTCTCCTGTATTGGAAGCATGCGGACCGCCGCATATTTCTTTTGAATACTCACCCATGGTATATACTTTAACAACATCGCTATACTTGGATTCAAAAACTCCGACAGCACCCTGAGCTTTGGCCTCATCAAGACTCATCTCTTCCATCACTATAGGAACTTTCGCCTGAATTGCCTCATTAACATATGCTTCAACTTTATCCAACTCTTCCCTCTCGAGTTTTCTCGGGAAATTAAAATCAACTCGAAGCCTTTCAGCAGTTATATTTGACCCCTTCTGATTGATATCGGGAGCTACAAGCTTCCTCAAACCAGCAAGGAGCAGATGCGTAGCTGTATGAAGTTTAGCTGTTTCCTCAGTCTGGTCAGCCAATCCTCCCTTAAACTTCTGTTCAGCTCCGGCATGAGAAAGTTCCTGATGATGTTTGAACGCCTCATCAAATCCGGCCTTATCAACCTTAATTCCACGTTCTTTTGCAATTTCAAGCGTAAACTCAATCGGGAATCCGAAAGTATCATAGAGCCTGAAAGCACTCTTACCGTCTAATGTATCGCCCTCAAGTTTGGAAGCAACTTTATCAAACTCTTTAAGACCCTGTTTGATTGTTTTCTGGAAACGTATCTCCTCTTTATTAATCTCATCAAGAACAAAAGATCTTTTCTCTACAAGTTCAGGATACGCATGTCCGTACTTATCAATAACCGCATCAGAAATTTCAGAGAGCTTACCTTCTTCAATGCCAAGCTGGCCAGCAAATCTAGTTGCTCTTCTAATAAGCCTTCTTAAAACATAACCTTGATCAACGTTTGAGGGAGTTATTCCTTTTTCATCCCCGATCATGAATGTAGCGCATCTCATATGATCAGCAACAATTCTAAACTCTTTTTGATAATCAGCGTACTTCTTGCCCGAAAGGGATTCAATCTTTTTAATTATCGGAATAAAAACATCCGTATCATATACCGATTCAAT
>JAJJLH010002348.1:0-25593 GCA_023806865.1 Isotricha sp. YL-2021a | reverse complement strand
AGCTTGTTCTTCTTTACTAATTAAAAATGAAAAAAAATATAAAAACATATTCATTGTAAAACAAAAGAAAATAAAAAAATAATAGAAAATACTAATGAAGAATATATAACAAATGAAAATGATAATAATTCTAATAATGAATAATTCAAATAAAAAAATAATTTTTATAAAAATTTAAATGATAATGAAAATAAATATAAAACAATAATTGTATGTGTAATTATTTTTAAATTTTTTAAAATATATTTGAATATATATTTAAAAATAAATATTTTTATAATTATGATGGAATAACATTTTGAAAATCAGTAACATCAATTGGGACAGTATCTTTTCCTTTTTTAGGTTCTACATCTTTTAATAAATCATTTAATTCATTTCTTCTTCTTTTTTCATCTTCCATTATTTCATCATTAAAATTATTAGTATTTTGTTTTTTTTCATCAAATTGTTTTAATTCTTCATTAAATCTTTCTATAAATTTTCTTTCTCTTTCATTATAATTATCATCATTTTTATCAATATTTTCATTTTTTATATTATCATTTTCAATTTTTTCATCTATATTATTATTTTTTTGATTTATATCATCATCATTTTCATTATTATTATTTTCATTATTATTATTTTCATTATTTTCATTATTATTATTTTCATTATTATTATTTTCATTATTATTACTTTCATTATTATTACTTTCATGATTAATATTTTCATTATTAATATTTTCACTATTATTATTTTCACTATTAATATCTTCATTATTTTTTATATCTTTATTATTATTTAATTCATTTACTTTATTATTTATTTTATTATAAATATTTTCATTTTTATCTATTTCAATATTTTTAAATTCAATATCATTTTTCCCATTATCATCATCAATAACTGATTCATTTAAAGGTTCTTTTTCTTCGTTGTCATTTTCTTTATCATTATCAATCAACAAATCACTAAATTCATCTTTTTTTGGATTCACTTTTCCAAAATTTAAATCTGGCTTCCTTGAAGATTTTGTATTAATTAATATATTTTCTTTATTTTCATCTTTCTTTATTTGTTTTTCTTCTTTTTTTTTATTATCAATTTCATTTATATTATCTTCATCTTCATTTTTTTTTGGTTTATTTTTTTTTTCATTTATTAAATCTTCTAATTCTTTTTTTAATAAAGTTTTTTCTTTTAATAATTCTTCTTTTTCTTTTTCCTTTTTTGCCAATTCAATAAATATTCCTTTATTATGTTGAGTTAAATTTTCTTCATTTTCATCATTTAAATGTTCAATTGGTTCATATAATTCTTTTATTTTTCCAATTAATTTTTCATTTCTAATTGTTTCATATCTCATTTCTTTTAATAATTTTAATTTCTCTTTTTCTTTTTCAAATATTTTTTTTTCTCTTATTGAAATTTCTTTTTCGTATTTATTTTTATGAATAATAAAAGCACCATCAATAATATTTAATTTTTTATCTAAACTATTTTTCAATATTACTTTATTTTTCTCTAATTGATTTGATTCATTTACATTTATAAATTCTTTTATATCATACATTTCTTTTCCCATTTCTTCTATTTTATTTTTAAATTGTTTTAATTCTTCTAATTTTGCTTCATTATCTTTTTTAACTTGTTCATTTCTTTCTCTTTGATTACATAAATTATTATATTTAAGTTTTAAATTGTTATATTCTGTTTCAACTCTTTGAGTTTTTATTAATTTTAATTTAGAATTTTTTAATTCTTTTGTCATAATTATTGATTTCATTTTTTGTTCATTTTTCAAATCTTTAATTTCTCTTTTTAAATTATTTAAATTTTTTATTATTGTATCTTTCTTTTTTTCTAAATTATTAATATATTTTTCATCTTTTAATTGTTCATATCTTTTATTTAAAATTTCATATTCATTTTTATATCTATTTATAATTTTTTCATTATTTTCATTTAAATCAATTTTTTCTTCATTTAATGGTTTATATTTTGGTATGTCTATTTTTATATTTTTTGTCATTAATGAAACAATATTATTTAAATTTAATAATAAATTTTGCATTTTTTTATTCTCTTTTATTAATATTTTAGAAGATTCATTTTGACTTTTTATAATATCATTTATAATTGGACGAATTTTTTGATAATCCTCTTCTGCAGTTTCAAAACTTCCTAAAATATTATTTTTTTTCTTTGCTGATAATCTTAATTTATTATTATTATAATTTGATTGTTTTAGAGTATTTATTAAATTTTTTTCAGTATTTTTTTTATCTAAATCATCTTTATTGTTATCTAAGTCTTTCTTTTCTTCTTTGTTAAAATCTTCATTTTTTTTTTCTTCATTTTCTTTATTAAAATCATTATATTCGTGTTCATTTTTTTTTTCTTCATTTTCCTTTTCAAAATCATTATATTCGTTTTCATTTTTTTTTTCTTCATTTTCCTTTTCAGAATCATTAAATTCATTTTCATTTTTTTTTTCTTCATTTTCTTTCTCAAAATCATTAGATTCATTTTCTTTATTATTTTCTTCATTTTCATTTTTTTTTTCTTCATTTTCATTCTCAAAATTATTATTTTCATTTTCTTTATTATCTTCTTTTTTATTATCTTTAATATTTTCTTCAGATTTTATTTCTTCATATTTTTCTTCTTTATTTTCATTATTTTCATTATTTTCTTTTTCATTATTATCTTCCAATTCTTCATATTTTTCTTCCTCATTATTTTCATCTTCTTTATTATCTTCAAAATCTTCATATTTTTCTTCTTCATAATTTTCATCTTCTTTATTATCTATATTTCTTTTTTCAATATCTGTTTTTTTATCTTTATTATCATTAATATTTTCATCATCAATTTGAAAATCTTTTTCAAAATCATTTTCATTTGTCTCTTCATTATTATTATTATCCAATTTTTTTTTATTTTCATTTTCAATATTTTCAAAATTTTCATCATAAATTTCTTTTTTGTTATCTTCATTTTCATTTTTTATTTCATTTTTAGAATTTAAGTCTTCTATTTCATTATTTTTTATTTCTTCTTCTTCATTTTTATTTAATAAATCAATATCATTTTCATTTTTTTTATTATTATCATTTTCAATAATTGGAAATGATTCATCTTTATTATCACTTTTATTTGAATTACTAATTTTATCATTATTTTCATTGTTATTTTTATTATCATTATCTTCATTAGAAATCAGATCATCAAAATTGGTTTCTTTTTTATTGTTTTTATTTATATAATCTATATCTTCATAATTATATAATTTTTCATCACCTTTTTCTTCTTCATTATTTTCATTTTTCTTTGAATCTGTTCCTTTTTCTGATATTTCCTCATTCATCAAATAATTAAATTCATCATTTTCTAAATCATTCATTTTTAATTATTTATTTTTGATAATTATACAAACTTTAATGAAAAAATAAAAAAATAAAATAATATTATTAATATGTATTATAAAAATTAAAATATTTTAAGAAATAAAATTATAATCAAAATATTTTTCATTTCTAAATATATATTAAAAATAATTTTGGAAAATAATGAAAATAAATTAATAAATTAGTTATTGTTTTACACCCTTAAATAATTTAATTAAATTAATATTATGAAATATATAATTAAAAAAAATTATAAATAATAATATAAATAATATTTAATATGTTATATAATGAATATAAAGGAACGCTAAATCAAAAAATGTACAAATTAAATCATTTTATTGTAAAAACAATTGAAAAAAATTACCAAAATAAAAAAGTAAATGGTAGAAAAGTTATAAGAAGTACATCTCAAGATTTTATCTCAAATAATAAAAATATAAAATATCATATAATTCTTCCTGGAAAAAAAAGAAGAGGTATATCAGATGATTCAAGTGCTAATAGTAATACAAATAGAACAGAATCTTCTATTTCAAATAAAAATGAATCAAATATTAAAGGAGGGAAAATTAGATTAAGATTAAATAATCATATTATAAAAAAAGATCCAAGAAAATATTATCTTAATCATATAGAATATATAATTAATATTCAAAAAATTTGGAAAGGATTTTATTTAAGAAAGAGAATTAATAAATTTTTAAAAACTTATTATTCAATTTTTATATTTATTTCTCATTTTAAAAATTTATTATTGAAACAATTATTTTATTTTATTAATAAAATTCAGGGATATGATATAAATATATATAAAAAATATGATAATTCATTAAAAACTTCTTCTTCAATTTCAAAAAGAGCTTCAATTGATAATGAAAAATACAAAAAAAAATTAGAAATTGAAACTATTAGTAGTAGAAGTAGTGAAGGGAAAATTTTTAATTCTCTTTATAATAATGAAATTCATGGATTAAAATTCTTTGATGATAATTTAAAAGAAATTAATGAAAGTAATTTTTATATTTTTGATAAGGATTTATCTAATGAAAAAAAAAAAGAAAATTTAGAATATAAAAAATTATATCAAATTTTAATCAATAAAATTGCTATTTTAGAAGAAAAAGATAAACAATCAAAACTTAATAATAAATTTTTCATATCAAATAAACTAAATAATTTTCAAATAATACCAGATTTATTAACAGAGAAAAAAAATAATAAAATTGAAAATGGATTAATTGAAATAAATAGAGATGATAATACTGAAGAAAATTCTTATTTATTATCTGATAAAACAACTAAATATTTTGATGAATTATTTATTTCAAATCAACAAAATAATTTTCAAATATTACCTTTAAAAAATAATAATGAAAATAATTTTCAAATAAACTCAAATATTAAATTTAAAAGAATAAATAATGGAAATCTTTCAATATTATTAGAAAAAAAAAATAATCAAATAATTGATAATTTAAAAATTATAAATCATGTACATAATATTCATATAAAACCAAGTGAATCATTAATAAAAAATGATAATAATTTATTTAAAAATGTAAAAATTTTCCTTAATTTACAAGAAGAAAGAAAAATTTCTGACAAAATTATTGATGATAAAAGAGATAAATGTAAAAATTTCGATTTTGAGAATTTAGAAATTGAAATTAAAAATATATCAAAAAAGGAATTATATATAGTAAAATCTAAAACAGAATTTATAAAAATTTTAGGTAAAAAAAAACCAATTTTAAGAAAGTCTAAAGTTGAAAATTTAAAATTTTTATCAAAAAAAAAACCTAATATTTTAAAAAAATCAAAAATTGACTACTTTAAAATATTAACAAAAAAAAAAATAATAATTGATAAAATAAGGAATGAAAGTTTCATAATATTATCAGAAAAATTTGATGAAAACATTTATAAAAAAGATGAGATAATTAATGTAATATCAAATAATGAAAACTTCAATATAATATCAAAAAAAAAAGTATTGATTGAAAAAGAAAAAAAAGATAATTTTAATATTCTTTCAGAAAAAAAAAACCAAATTAAAAATATTATAAATGATAATAATAATAATTTAACAACAATAAATAAAAAAGATTGTGAAATAAAAACTGAAAAAAATAAATTGTTTTATGAAAATAAAATTATGATTGAAAAAATTCGTAATGAAAATTTTAATCTAATATCAAAACAAAAACAAAAAGAAAATAAATCAAATTTTGAGATATTAAAATTAGATTCTATAAATATATTAAATAAAAATAATATAAAAGATAAAAAAGAAAATATTATTTTTGAAATTTCAAAAAATGAAGATTTTCATATTTTAAATAAACAAATTTATAATGAAAACTTCATAAATAATTATAATTTAAGATATTCAAGATCAATAAATAATTTTGAAAAATTAAATAATGAAAATAATAATTTATTCAATGATAATATAAAATTGAATCATTGTCTTGAAAAATTAAAAACTGAAAACACTAAAAATGAAATTATAAGAAATGAATTAATATATATTGAAGGAAAAAATAAGAAATATAAATCAAAAGAAATACAAACTATAAATAAAAATAATATCATCAATAATAATAAGGAAAAAGAATTTAAATTTATTCAAGAATCTTTTCAAATAATTACAACTCATAAATTTGTGAAAAAAAGAATGCCAAGTGGAATTATATTTAAAAATAAAGTAATTAAAACAGAATGGACAAAACTACCCTTTGCCATTGAAAAATATGCAAAAAAATTTAATAATAGATTAGTTTGTTTATTAATTGTTAATTATTTAAGAAAAAAAACAAAACAAATAAGAATAGAGAATTTTAAAAATATAATATTAAAAATCATAAAAAAACAAAATGATAAAATATTAAAAAAATACTTTTATAAGTTTCAATTTAGATTATTATTAGAAAAAAAATTATTTGAACTGAAATCAGAAATAAATAAAAATAATGATTTATTATTTGATTTATCATTTAATGAAACTAAACAATTAATAGAATCAAATAATCCAAAATCAAAAGATAATTCATTAAATTATATAAATTTTGCAGAAATTGATTATACAAATGAATTAGAAGAGCCAATAAAAAAAGATTTAAAAGATAAAATAAAAAAAATAGATATTTCATCAATTAAAACAAAAAATAAAATATCAATTCCTCCTTTATTATCACCAATTTCAAAAAGAAAAACATATTTAAAAGATGATGAATTAAATAACATATTAAATATTAAAGAAAAAAAAATAAAAAAAATTTTACAAAAAAAAATATTAAAAAATACATTTTCAAAATGGAAAAAAGAAATAGAAGATAATATAAGCATAAATGATTCATTTTCATTTTCAATGAGTCATGCAACACCAAGAACAATAAGAATTAAAAGTAAAAAAACTAATAAAGATGTGAGTGTACGTTATATTAATAAAAATTCAAATGTAGGAAATATACGTTCAATTAGTATTTTTTCTTCTTTTAATGATTCATTTTTATCTTTAACAAATACATCTATAAAAAAAGGAATGAAAGTTGTTCATAAAATAATTGATTATAAAGGAAAAATTAAAAATATTGATCCTAATTTATATACAAATAATAATAATAAATTAAATAAAAGTAATTTAGATATTAAAGATAATAATTTGTTAAATAAAATTTTATCAATGAATAAAGCAAAAAAATGTTTTGTAAAATGGAAAAAAATTAGTAAAAAAAATAAAAGGAAGTTTATTAATGTTATTGTTGATATGATTAAATGTTTATTTTCTAATAATATTTTAATGTATGAATCACTTAAAGTTAATCCTAATTTTCAAATTGAAAAAATAATGTTAATTTGGTATAGAAAAAGTAAAAAAATTTCAAAAAAAAAAAATAAAAAATATTATTAGTTATAAATATATTGTAAAAAAAATTTTTAAATTTTTTTAATTATAAAAACTAAATTTACATTCAATCTTCAAATACATTAATTAAAAAAATATAATCAAAGTATTTTTATATTTAATAATAATGTTAAACTTTTTATAAATTTTTTTTATATTTCTCAACATTTACTCATTATAAAAAAGATTATTTAAAAATATATAAGTTAATAAATTTACAGGATGAAAATTATTATTTATTTATATTTTAAATGGTAATTTCCTTTTTGTATTTCTTATAGAAACAATTGATTTTTTACTTGAATATGTTTGATTATTTTTATCATTTTCAAAAGAAGATTTCAATATATTTTTTTTAAATTTTGAATAATTATTATTTTGAAAATAATCATTAATTTTATCATTATTATTAATTGAATTTAAATTATTTTTATTTATATTATAATTTGAATTTCTTATATTTTTCCTAGAACTATTTTTAAATATTTTATTAAATTTATTATTTTTATTTGAATAAATTGTTTTTACATTCATTGTTAAAATAGAAGAACTCATAATATGATTATTTTTATTTCCTTCAATACTTCCACTTTTATAATAAATATTATTATTTTGTTTTTTATTTCTTGATTTAATATTTGATTTATTTCTAGTAGAAATAGGAATATCTTTATATTTATTATGATATTGTTCATTTTTTTTCATTTGTAGAATTTTAACATAATATGATAAATCTTCAATAATTCCATTTTTAATATTCATTACTTTATTAGAATTACATCTTAAACCCATTTTTTGATTTAATTTATTTTTATTTTTACTACCACTTAAAATTCTATTATTAATAATACTTTCATTATGAAAATTATAATTTCCCATATTATGTTCTTTTACTTTCATACTATATTCTCTTGCTCTTTGAGTTTTACTTTGATTATTTATTTCATTTTCTTTTTGTTTATTTTCAATATAATAATTATTATTAATTGAATGTTCTCTTTCTAAGAAATAATTATAATTTTTTTTTTGGAAATTAGAATAATTTACTTTATTTATTTCTGGTTCAATTGAAACTTTTCTATTTTTTATATTATTATAATTATATTGCATAATTGTATTTGGAGGGATATTTTTATTATTAATGTTATTATAAAATATTTCTTTATTATTTCTAGAAAATGATAAATTTTTTTTTATTTGTTTACCATTTGAATTATCTTTTAAATATCTTTCATTACTTTTTATTTTTCTATCACTACTTTTTTTATTATTATCATTATTTGAATTCTTTTTTATTGAAAGATTCATTTTATAATTTGTATTTAATAAAAATTTATTCAATAACATTTGAGTTTTATTATCTTTTGATATAGAAGAATTATTAAATATAGAAATATTTCCAGTTTTATTTTGTGATAGAATATTTTTATTATTTCTAGTTCTATTAAACTATAAAATAAATTATTTAAATTAAAAAAAATAAATTTTACATTTTTATTTTCTTCAATTGAATTAATTATCATTTGTTCTTGACAAAGAATTTCCAATTTTCTATATAAATCAATATATTTAAAATGTGCCCCTCCTTCATAAAATTGTTGTTCTGTGGTATCACCATAATAAATTCCTTTATATTCTTCCATTATTTTAATTTAAATATTAAATAATATTTTTAAAAATTATTTCCATCATAATAATGAAAGAAAATGGAAATGAAAATAAAATTCAAAGTATTAATAATTCAAATGAAGAAAATAAAAAAAATAATAATTCAAATTTAAATTATACTAAAGTTTCAAGTGAAAGTAGTGAATTTAGAGAATTAAATAAAGAAATATTTCAAACTGTTCAACAAGATGGAAATTATAGTGGATTAAGTAAAAATAACTTTTCAAATAATTCAGCAAATACTAATAGTAATAATAATTCTAATCTTTTAATTATTAATGAAGTAAGTTGGGGAAAAAAAAATTCCCCTGATAATAAATTAGATTTTGAAAAAAAAATTGAAGATTTAAAAAATAAACAAAATTTAAACAAAGTAAAAATAGAAACAATTAATATTAAAGATACTATAATTTCAAATTCTGAAAATTGTAATTTAAATAAAGATAATAATATAAATGTAAATGAACAAAATATGGATGAAGTTCCTCAAGAAATGGAAAAAATTAATCCATTACACTTTCAAGAGTGTAAAAATAATAATTTAAGTGAAATAAATAAAAACGAAATAAAATCAAATTATATTTATCCTTCATATGAAAAAAGAAATTTTATTCCTAAATCAGATTTTACAATAGTAAATAATAATATCAATACTAATATAAATAATAATAATAATACAAATGTTAATACAAATAATAATAATAATAACAATATTAATTCAAATAATAATAATAATATCAATATTAATAATAATAATAATAATCCAAATATTAATAATAATCAATATTATAATATTCAAACAAATAATAATATTATTAATCAAAACTTTATTTATTATCCTCATTATAATAATTATTATTATTTTTCATATATGTTACCACAAAATGCATTTACATATAATAAAAAAGTTGATAATTTAGAAGAAGAACAAAGAAAAAGAAAAAATAACAATAAAAAATTGAAAGATAAATTTGAACAAACTTTATTCACAATAAATTTAGATTTAATATTAAAAGGTTATGAAAAAAGAACAACAATAATGATAAGACATATTCCAAATAAATATTCTTCAGATGAGTTATTAAATGAAATTGATTTTGCTTGTAAAGGAAAATATGACTTTTTTTATTTACCATTAGATCCAGAAAATAATTGTAATTTAGGTTATTCATTTATTAATTTTATAGATCCTTTACATATAATTCACTTTTATCTTTTATTTAAATCTCATAAATGGAAATATTATAAATCACATAAAGAATGTGATTTATCTTATGCTAAATTTCAAGGAAAAATTGAGTTAACTGCTCATTTAGAAAAAAATATGAATAAAATGGAAAAAAAAAAATTACCAATGTTGTTTAATATAAATAATCCTTTACCTAAAATTGATTTACCAAAAAATTATTATAAAATTATACAAACATCAAGACCTGAAATTATGGAAAATATAAATTTTATTGATTGAAATATATTATTTAAATAAATATTTTAGTTTAATTTTTTAAATATTATTCTGAAATATTTATTATATATTAATAAAAATTATTTAACTTTTAATAATATAAAATCCCTTAATTTGAAATGATAAATATTTAAATAAATTGATGCAAAAATTTTATTTAAATCTAATGTAATTTTATTTAAATAAATTCCATTTTTTTTAATTCCTATTTGTGAAATTCTTTGTTTTAATTCTGAAAAATCTTCACTTTCTAAAATAGGTTTTAATAAAAAATCAAAATAATCAATTTTAAAAATTTCAAATAACATAACATTTTCTAATTGTTTAATATTTGGGTTTGATTGAAGTTTTGCATATTTTTCAATTACTTGATTATTCAAAGTTAAAATTTCATTTAATTTTGATTTTAAAAATATTGATATTTCATTATCTTCTTTTAAATTATTTATATTTCTATGTAATAATTTAAATACATTCCATATATTCATCATATCTTTTTTTTGAAAACTATCTTTATATTCTAAAATTATTGAAATAATATCAGGAACTTTTAAATTTGGAATATATTTTTTATTTAATAATATTTTAGACCATTTTATTTTTGTTAAAAAGTAATTTAAATTTAAATTACTTTTAAATATTTTCATAATTAAAGTTTGAAATGTTTCAGTATTTTTTTTAATTGATTCTGACATTTTGGATAAATTTAATTTACTGAAATTTTTTGAATTCGATATATCTTCTAACCATTTTATTAAAGTATCATATTGCGTTCTTGTTCCTTTATCACTAATTTTAAAAACTTCAATTAAATTTTTTTTTATATGATAATCATATACATTAACCTGAAATTTTAATGGTTCTTCAAGATTAAATTTTTTTTTTTCTTTTACCTTTGAAATTATTTTTTCATCTATTTGATTTTTAAAATCCAAAAATACAAATTTTCTTTCATTTATTAACAAAATATCATAAGATAAAGAAATATTACATTTAATATATTTATTTCCTTCAAAATCCCAAATTAATACAGGAATATTTTTGATATAAAAATCAAAATTTATATTAACTTTTTTTTTGATTTCATTCTTTTCTATATTATTTTTCTTTTCTTTATTACTTAAAAAAAATAATTTTAAATCATTACTCATTCCAAGTAATTTTTTAGGTTTAATTTTATTTGATAATTTTAATTCTGAATTATTATTTTTAATATCTATAATACAAAAATGGAAATTTTTTTCATAGTTATTACCACAAACATCTCTTGCTTTTTTAATAAAATTTTCATTTTTTAAAATTGATTCACATGTAGTATCATTTTCTAAATGAAAACAAATTGAAGATAAAGGAGTTAAATTTAATCTATCAGAAGAAAAATGAATTTTTCTTTCATCATTTTTATTAACTTCCTCTTCTTTAGAACTAAAAATATTGAAAATATTCATTTTTTAAAAAAAAAATATATATATATAATTAAAAATTTAATATAAAATATAATCTAATTCATTATCATCATCATTAATATGTTCAATTTTTTTCTTTAATTTTTTTATAATATGTGGCGGAGGAATAGGATTATTATAAATATGTTTTCCTTTAAAAACAAATTGATTCATTTTTTTTTCTAATTTCATTTTTACCATTCTAAGTTTATTTTCTAATTTTTTTCTCTCTAAATAATTATCAAGTCTATTTTCATTTTTAATATTTTCTATTATATCTTTAAATGATTCTATATCTTCATTTTCTTTATTTTCTAAATCTGAAATAAAATTATTAACTTTATTTTCTATTTCTCTTAATCCTAATGTTAATTTATTTATTTTTTCATTTATTCCTTTTTCAGATACTTTTTTTTCATCAGGAAACATACTTTCATAAATATCATTAAACAATTTAGAAAAAAAATTGGTTTTATTTGTTTTGTTTTGACTATCATAAAAATCATTAATTTCAATATTCATTTTATCATATTCTTTTTTATATAATTGATATTCATTTCCTAAATAATTAATTTTATTATTTAAATTTTGAAATAAATTTTCATATTCATTTTTTTGTATTTTTGTTTCTAATAAATATTCTTGATTTTTATTAAAATATTTCATTATATTATCTTCTAAATGTTCAAATATATACATAATTTTTTCAGGATCTTCTAAAATTGAAGATATATTATCATTTATTTCATTATTATCAATAATTAAAGAATTTAATTCTGTTAATATTTTATTTGCATATTCTTCAAGTACATTTTCTCTATTATTTTTAATATCAATTCCATCACTTAAAGTACTATTTAAAAAAGGTGATTTTCCTCCTAATAATTTATGAGTAAAAATTGCATATTTTTTTAATTTTATTATTTCTCTTATACATCTTTCAATTAAATCTAAATAAATTCTACTTTCTTGATATAATTTTTTTTTATTATCATATATCTTTTTATTTGATATTATTAATGAATTTAATATATTTTCTTTTTCCCTTAAATGATAATTTATTTTTTCTTTAAATTCATTAAAAATTACTATATCATTATCCAAATCATTTGTCTTATTATTTAAAGCATTAATTTTTTCCTTTTCCATTTCTGATATTTTTTTCCTTTCATTATTTAACATTTCAGAAATTATATTAGTGAAACAAATTTGTTTATTTTGATTACTTAAAACTAATAAATCTTTTTCTTTATCTTTCGATAATTTTCGAATTGTATCTCTATTATTTACATATTTTATAATTTGAAAAGCATCAAAAACATTATTTAATTCTTTAGAATTATAATAATTATAATCATTCCAATTAATATTTTTTATATCAGGAGCAGATGATGTATTTTTTTTTTTAATTTGTTTTAATAAAGTATGATTTGATTTATAATCACTAGAATTTAATTTATTTTTATTTATTCTTTCCCAAGGTTTTAAATTATATATTTTACGAAGACTATATATTCTATTTATTTTATTAAATTGACTTAAAGCAAAATAAGAATCATCAGTTAATCCAGTTACAAAAGTATCTAAAGAACTTTTTGTTGAAATTAAAGGTAAATTTGTTTCTGAAGCTGATTTATATAATTTTCTTTTCATATTTTTTTATTTATTTTTCCTATAAAAAAATAAAAAAAGAATGATAAATTAAAAAAAAAATATAACTTTCTAAAAAATAATAATAATAATAAATAAAATAATAAATTTATTGAAAGATAAATAAAAAACATTCTCATCAGAAATACCAGAACCATCTTCATAAGCAATAGTTTTATAATATAAAGTATCCCTTGAAGAAAAAGATTTAATATTTTCAAGTGAATCAGTAATTCCATAAAACCCAGAAACATTTTGTTCCATATCATTACCAACATAATTAATCCAATTAAACATAGTAATATTGTCAAAAAAATCAGGATATGATTTAATAAAATCAACTGAATAATAATTTTCAAATTCCATAACATTTTTAGTTAAAATATTTAATTGAATATTATCAAAACCTAAAGGAATTAAATTATTTTTGCAAACTATACCATTATTATTATATAAATATTTCCCAGTTGATTTTTGATAAACATAATCAGAACAATAAGCATCTTTTTTATCAAAAGCACAAACAATAACATCTGTTTTATAATCAGGTAAAGTTATATCTGTATTAGTAATATTTAAATCTAATCCAAAATATATTATTTTTCCATTTGAAAGAGCATTTATTAATTGATTATCTGATGTATAAATTTTAAATTTTATTATTAAAGAAAGACTTGGATATAATGTTATTGAGAATTGAGATGTTAATGTTCCTGATGTATTTACAAAAAAATATAAATTATTTCCTAATAAGTGATTGTATAATAAGTCTATATGATAATTTTGCTTATTTCCAAAATTATATGTTGGTTTTATTAATTTTGATTTGTATATATTATATAATGAGATTAGAGATAAAATAAGAAGTTTTATATTCATTTTTTTATTTAATTTAAATTTTTTTATTTTTTTTTTTTTCATTTTTTAAGTTAAATTAAAAAACTATAATAATTTTTTTATTTATTAATGTCAAATAAAAAAATAAATTTATGATATAAAATTTTATATGTTAATAATTTTAATGAATATGTATTATATTACTAATTTAAAATTTAATTCTTTTAAGAAAAATAAGAAAATAAAGAAATATACATATAAATACATAATATTGATTATTATTAACGACATCTTAATAGATTTAATTTTATTTTAATCTTTGAAAAAATATATATTATAATTTTAATGAAAGAATCACATATAGAAACAGAAAAAAAAACAGAATTCACAATTACAAAAGAGAATGAGCAAATATCAAAACAGAAAAAACTAAAATCAAGAAAATTATTTACAGACACAAATAAAATAGAAAAAAAGGAAAAAATGAAAAAATATGAAGATGAAGAAAATTTAGCATATGATTCAAAATATTCATCAAAAATAAAACAAGAAGAAGATAAAATAGAAAAAGCAAAATCATCAACATCAACTTCAAGTCAAAATGATAATAATAATGATAATTTAAATAATATAAATTTAAATTTATTAACTTATTCCAAATATCCTATAATAAATAAATATGATAGAAAAATGTCATCACCAATTTGTTATTATTATGATGGATCAGATAAATATTTAAGTGTTATTAATTCAAGTTTAGTTGATTTTTCTAAAAGTAATAATTATATTGATAAAGAAACTTATTTTAATAATGAGAATTATAAAAATTATGAAAATAAATTTAGACCTCGTTCTTTTGGTAATATTAATGAATTAAATTTTAATAATAATAAAAATGACAATTTAAAAATTAATAATTTAAATGATATTTCAAATCAAAATTATGGTAAATTTAATTATCCATATTATAATTTTGGTAATTTCAATTATGAAAGTAAATATTTATTTTTATTTAATTATTTTTTATTTTATAGTTCAAGGTAATATAATATATCAAAATCAAATAAATAATTCAAATTATTTAAATCAATTATTGAATATACAATTTGATGATAATAATAATTTATTATTATACAATAATAAAAATATTAAACAAAAAAAAAAAGGAAGACCTTTTACTGAAAGAGCAGGAGATTGGATTTGTTCTAATTGTAAAAATTTAAATTTTGCTTTTAGAGTTGTTTGCAATAGATGTCATTTATCAAAAAGTGAAGCTGAAATAAAAATCAATGATAAAGAAAAAGATAATTTGGATAAAAATTCCTCTAAAGATACTTTTTATAAATATAAAAATGATGATGATGATATTAATGTAAATAATTCTGTTTCAAATTCAAATGATGAGAATGTGAATAAAAATATAAAATAAATATATTTTGTTTCTTTTATGTAAAAAGAAAAAAAAATTGAATAAAAATTGAAAATTAATTAATATAAATAATTTTAAAAAAAATTAATTAGGATATTTGATCCTAAATTTTTAAACTTGAAATCAATCAGAATTTTATTATTTGAATATAAATTAAAATTAATTTTATTTTATTTATAATAAAAATTATTTCCCTCTCTAACACCATTTATAAAATAAAAATAAAATAACATGACTCCAAATAATAAAAAAATAAAAAACTAAATAACCAAAAAAAAAAAAAAAACAATTTATATAAAAATAAAAAAGTAAAAAAAAAAAAAAAATGAGTTCAAACGAAAACAAAAAAAACGAAAAAACAATAACATTAGAAACATCAGCAGACTTATACAAACTTCCAGTAAACGTAATAAAAAATGCAAAAATATACAATTATAAAGGAAAATACTTTGAAAAATTATACAAAGAAGCCTTAGATATAGAAGCAGGAATAGCAATAAATAAACCAACAGTAATAAAATCACAACAACAAGAAAATAATATTAATAATCAAAATATAAATCAAAATCAATCTCAAGGAAGAAAAATTGATGTTAGAATTGATAGAATTGTTTTCCAAATGAAATATCAAACTATTATGGGACAAGAATTAGGAGTTATTGGTTCTTTAAATGATATTGGGAATTGGGATCAGAATAAAGCACAAAAATTAAGATGGACTGAAGGTAATGTTTGGATTAAGGATATTATGTATCAAAATAATATTGATTTTGAATTTAAATTTATTTTCATTGAAAATGGAAAAGTTAAAACTTGGGAAGATGGAACTAATAGAAAGTTTGTTTTTAATGATATTAAAAATAGACTTGAGAGAGGAAATGTTAATGGAGATTTGGTTATTGTTCCTAATGTTGCTCAACAAACTTATGAGTTGGATACTAAAACTAATACTCTTAAGATTATTTGTAATTGGAATAAGAAGTAAAGAAAAATTTTGATATTTTGTTTTTTTTTTTTTGAATTTGGTATTTTTGAATATGGATTTTTTTTAATTTTGTTTAATATTTAATTGAGGAAAAAAATAAATTTTTTATGGCTTTTTTATTTTTTTTTATTTTTTTTATTTTTTTTAAAAAAAAGAAAAAGGTAAAAATACAATATAAAATACATAAAAAAACATAAAAAATAAATTTTTTATATTAAACACTCAAAAAAAAAACAAATATTCGAAAAAACCAAACATCAAATAAAACATTAAAAATAGCATTTAAAAATAAAAAAAAATACTCAATTTACTCCTCCCCAAGAAAGCTTTTTAAATGTGAAGTAATCAAATCTAAAGCAAGTGAATTTGCAGCTCCTCTAGGTATAATAATATCAGCATATTTCCTAGTAGGTCCAATATATTTTTCAAAAGCAGGTTTAACAAATTTATGATATCTTTCAATAACAGTATCAAGAGCTCTAGCTCTATCTTTAATATCTCTATGAACTCTTCTAGCTAATCTCAAATCACCATCTAAATCAACAAATAATTTCAAATCCATTAAATCTCTCATTCTCTTATCATGTAAAGCAAAAATTCCTTCGAAAATAATAACTTTATTAGGATAAACTGTATTTGTTTCTTTCATTCTTCTACTTACTGTAAAATCATATATTGGCATTTGAATTGGTTTATTTTGTAATAATGTTTTTAAATGTGTATATGCTAATTCTATATCTAATGCTTCTGGTCTATCAAAATTATAATCTGATAAATGCTTTCTTTCTTCATCGTTTGGACCAAAGAAATAATTGTCCATTGAAAATAATAAACATTTTTGAGGACCTAGTAATTTGTATAGGATGTTTGAAAATGATGTTTTTCCACTTGCGCTACCACCACATATTCCTATTAAAAATGGTTTTTTGTCTTCTGACATTTTTTTTTTATTTTTTTTTTGAGTTTTTTTATTTAATTTTTTTTAATATTATTAAATAGATTTTATAAAAATGTAATATTAAAAAAATTAGTTTATTCTTTTTTTTTTAAACGTTCTGTTCTGTAATTTTGAATTCGATTTTGTAAATCGTTTACTAATTTTGCTTTTGATTCATTTTTTAATCTTTGTTCTTCTAAATATTTTTCTCTTAATAAATCTTGCATTTCTTTTTCTTTTAATAATTTTTCAAAATCTTTTTGAATATTTTGAATTTGCATATTTAATAATTCATTTTTATTTTTTTGTTCAGTATACAAATTATTAATATCATTTTTCTGTTCTAATAAATTTGAATAATCAACTCTTAATTTTTCTTCATTTTGTCTTAAATTTGAATTTTCTTTTTGAAGATTTCCAATTTCATATGAGAAAGTATTTATTTTATTTTCTATCATTGACATTTGACATTCATTATTTTTTTTTATTAAACAATAATCACATTTTAATTTATCATATTCTTTTTCTAATTCATTATATCTTTCAACAATTATTCTATTATCTGCTTCAAATTTATCTTTTTCATCTTTTAATTGATTTAAATTATATAATAATTCTTTTATTTTTGATTCAGCTTCATTTTTTTGTTTATAAGTTTCTTCAAATGTATTATTTGATATTTTATTATTTTTTACTTCATTACATAAATTTTGAATATCTTTTTTATATTGTATATTTTCTTGAAGTAAATTTTCATTATTATTTGCTAATTCTAAATTTCTATTTCTTTCTTCTTTTATTTGATCTTCTAAATGTTTATTCATTTCTGATAATCTTTTTATATCTTCTTGATACATTAAATTATCTCCTTTCATTTCAATATAATCCTTTTTTATTTTTTCTATTTCATTATTATCTTCATCACATACATTTTTTTTACAATTTTCAAATTCATTTTTTTTTTTCTCTTGTTCACATTGAAGACAATCAATTCTTTTATTTAATATACAATTTTGTTCTTCTAATTCTCTAATAGTTTTTTCCAATAATCTAATTTTTATATTATTTTCATCATAATTACAATCATAATTATAATAATTTTTTGGAGAAGAAACATTATATGATATACCTGTTGTAAATCCAGAAGAATAATTTGAATTTGGTTCAATATTATTTATTTGATTATTATTAATTGGATTTATATTATTAAATTGAGGAATTGATTGATTTGGATTAATATTATTTAATTGAGGATTCATTTGATTTAAATTATTATTTAAATTTATTGTATTATTATTTAATTGATTATTATATGGAATATTATTTTCAGAAATAATATTATTATTTAAAGTTTCTGAATTATTTACATCATCACAATTATTATTTGGTGTATTATCATTATTTAATACTGCATTTGGAATATATCTTTGATTTAAATCTGAATTAATATATTTTAAACCTTTTGATCTATGAGAATTATTATAATTAAAATTATTAAACATATTAATATTATCAAAAGTATTATCTTCTGTTTTAATTGGGAAAATTTTTTTTCCAAATGCATTTCCAAAATTATTAACAACTTGATTTCTTAACCAATTACCAAATTTAAGTGTTTTATATGAAATTCCAATAGGAAATTCCCAAGGAATAACACAATTAAAAAATACAATATTACTTCCATATTGTAAAGTATCTTTTAAACATAAAGTTAACATTGATTCACTTTTTGGAATAGAATTATCAATACTAGAAACAATATTATCACAAATTGAATTAAACATATTACTTGTATTTTTAAAAATTAAACCATTTATAGAAGAATCATTTTCATTTATATCATCAATTAAACCAAAATTACTTGATTCTAATTCAATAAAATTAATTTGAGAATATTTTTCTATTGTTTCTTCATTTGCTTCATTTAAATTTATATTAATTCTTTCTTTTTTTTCAATTATAATTGAAATTATTAAATTACTTTTTCTTTTTAATTCATTTACTTTTAATATTTGTGATAAATTTTTCCTTTGTTGAATTGCATCTTGCATACAAATATCATAATCATTTTTACATTTAATTTCTCTTTGAGTTAAATTAATAAAATTTGTATTTAATTTATTATTTCCATTATAATAATTTTCACATTTAACTTGATTAATTTCTCTAGATAATAAATCATGTATTTTATCAAAATAAACTTGATAAATAGAAAATTTAATATTAAAATTTTTATTTTTATTTGAATTTTGATTTGATTGTCTTGTTAATTCAACTAAATTTAAAATCTCATTAATTGTTCTTGAAAGTAAACCAGGTTCATTATTAATTTGTTCTCCATTTCCTCTTAATAAATAACTTTTTCCTCCATCAATTGGTCCAAAGAAAAAAATACTTGAATTTATTCCACGAAATAAATTAGAAATATTATCTTTAATAGTCTCATTATAAATTAATGATATATTATCTATTTCATTATAAACTTTATCAAATTCTAAAAGTGAAGTTTCTTTTAAAATTGATTGACTAAAATCATATAAATCTGTTGGTGTGTTAAATGCTTCATTTATTGATGAACCTTTTAATGGTTTATTTGATATTATTAATGTTTTTGATGGTTGTTTACATGTGAAAATTGTGTATTTTGTATCGGGGTCTAATCCATTTTTTGAATTTTTGGATTTTTGGTTTTTTGTTATTTTATTTTTTGAATTATTATGTGGGGATGATGTTGTTTTTTTTAATGGTTTCATTATATGTTTTTGAAATGTTGATTCGTTATTATTTTTTTTTGGTCCACGTAATCTTACTATTATTGATATACTTGGATTTGATGGGGAAAAATTATTGTTTGTATTCATTTTATTAGTTATTTATTATTTTTTTGTGTTTTTTATTTTTTTTAAATTAAATTATATAATATTTAATATATTAATTTTCTTTAAAATTTCAAATTATAATTTGAAATAAATGAGGAAAGAATATTCATTAAAAGAATTATTAGAAAGAAAAAAAATATCTCAAAAAACATTTACTAAAGTATCAATAGTAAAAGAATATATAGAAAGAAAATACAACTTAAAAACATTAAAAAATATGGAATGGAATGGTATATTAGAAAAAATTGATAATTTAAATTTATCAGAATCAGAAAAAGAAAAAGTAAAAAAAAACATATTTGAAAAAGAAGTAGAAAAATATAGAAAAAACCGTGAAAAAATATCAATAAGAGACTACAAATCTTTATCAATAATAGGAAGAGGAGCATTTGGAGAAGTTCATGTATGTAAAGAGATAAAAACAGGTAAAATAGTAGCAATAAAAAAAATAAGAAAAGACGTAATTGAAAATAAAAATCAAGTAATTCATATAAGAAATGAGCAATTAATATTATCAAAAGTAAAATCAATATGGATAATAGATTTAAAAGCTTCATTTCAAGAAGGTGATTATTTATTTTTAGTAATGGAATATTCACCTGGAGGTGATTTAATGTCATTATTAATTAAAAAAGATATTTTAACTGAAGAAGAAGCAAAATTTTATATATCAGAATTAATTTTAGCAATTGAATCAATTCATAAATTAGATTGTATACATAGAGATATTAAACCAGATAATATTTTAATTGATAAAACTGGACATATTAAATTAAGTGATTTTGGTTTGGCAAAAGTACCTGAAAGTATATATGAAAAATTACTTGATAATAATTATAACGATGAAAAGAAATGTCATCAAAAAAATTTTTCTTGTGTTGGTACTGCTTATTATGTTGCTCCTGAAGTTTTAAATAAAAAAGGCTATGGACAAGAAATTGATTGGTGGAGTGTTGGTGTTATTTTTTTTGAAATGTTAGTTGGTTATGCACCTTTTTGCTCTAAGGATACTAGTGAAGTTTGTTATAAGATTTTAAATTGGGAAAAATATTTAAAAATACCTTCTAAAATTAAAATGAGTAAAGAAGCTGAAGATTTAATTTATAAAATGATTAATAATAAAAATATTAGATTAGGGAAAAATGGTGCTTCCGAAATTAAACAACATCCTTTTTTTAAAGGGTTAGATTGGGATAATATTAGAAATTTAAAACCACCATTTATACCTGAATTATCATCTGATTATGATACTAGATATTTTGAAATTTTTAAAGAACAAGAACCTTTTTATCCTTCTTTAACTAAACATTATAAAAGAAAAGATATTCAATTTATTGGTTTTACTTATAGAGAAGATGAAGATCAAAATCCAAGTTTAAATGATGAATATAATAAAGCAATTCAAATTGTTGAAAATATAAATGATGATGATAGTACTTCAAATGGTGGAAGTAATAATATTAATAATAATAATAGTAATAATAATAGTAATAACAATAATAATAATAGTAATAAAAATAGTAATAATAATATTAATAACAATAATAATAATAGTAAGAAATTTAGCAATAATAATAGTAATAATAATAATAAGAATAATAATAGTAATAATGAAATTGAGTGTAAATCTGATAATAATAGTAATGATGTTAGTCATAAAAAAAATGGACAAAATAAAGATATTATTGTAAAGAAAACTAATCTTCAAAATAATATTTTAAAAAGAATTAAAATTGATAATTTGAAAAATTTAAATATGAATAATAGCTTAAAAAGTTTAACTAGAAATAATTCACCAACAATTTTAACTTTAAATAAAACAACAACTAAAAGATTCTCACCAAGTCCAAAAAAAATACAAATAACAATTGAAAATAAATTAAAAAAAGATAATTATATTAGAAAATTATTATATACTCAAAATGATAGAACAAAAATAAAAAATAAAAAATGAATATTCATTATATATTATATAATTTTATAAAAAATTATTAACAATTAATTATATTATTATAAAATATAGATTTAAATTTTTTTTAAGTTTCTTCTATAATTTCCTTTATTTTAAATAAAGGAATATGTTTTAATATTTCAATTTTATTATTACCTAACTTAGAGAGAATTTTAATATTATTTTTATTAGTTGATGATAATAATTTTAATTCTCTAAAATGTCTTTTATTAATTTGTTCATCTTCTTTAGTTTCCATTTTATAATATTTTCTCATTTGATGAAAAGTTCTATAATTTACAAAAGGCAATAATTCAATATTTTTTTCTTCTTTTTTTTCAAATTCTTTTTGTTGATTAATACCACTGAATTTTATAAATTGATTTTTAATTTTTTTTGGTTTTTTTTTTTCATATTTATTAAAATAAATTGAAACAATATTATTTATTTTTGAACTAGTATTATTATAATTTAAATTTGGTAACCCAGTTATCAATATATTATTTTTTGAATTTTGTAATTTATTCACATAACCAGTTGTCATATTTTTTTTTTCAATAAAAATATTATTCATACTTCCACTTTTTTTTAATTTATCATTAGAATTTTTATTTAAATATAATTTTTTATTGCATATCATTAAATTAAAAGGATTTACAGTATTTGTTCCTATATTTGTATAAGTTTTTGATCTAATTAAATTTTTATTATTATTTGAA
Source organism: Isotricha sp. YL-2021a (assembly GCA_023806865.1). Lineage (NCBI taxonomy): Eukaryota > Ciliophora > Litostomatea > Vestibuliferida > Isotrichidae > Isotricha > Isotricha sp. YL-2021a. The sequence continues at coordinate 2,323 of JAJJLH010002348.1, read as the reverse complement.
ATTAAATTATTTTGAATTAAATAAAAAAAAATTTTAATTTGACATCTTACCCATTCATAAATTAATTCTAATCCAGGAAAAGGAAAAATATAATTTTCTAAAAAATATTTTCCTTTACCATCTCTACTTATTTTATTTAATAACATATTAATTTTTTTAGTTGATAATGATGAATAATTAATATTTGTCATTTTAAATTTAGCATCACTTAAATTAAAAGTTTCTCTAAATCTTTTCCAATCAAAATAATCATCACCTAATAAATAAGAATAAATTTCTAAAATATGTTTTTCAAAAGATAATAATTTTTTATGTGAAGTAATATCAATAATTTCATTTTCTGATAAAGATTCAATAATTTCTTTAGAATCATTAATTGATGATTTATAATCATCTAATTCAATTATTAATATTTTAGCAAAATTTATTTTTTGAATATAATTATGAGCTTTTATTAAATTTATTTCATTTTCAATATTATTAATTCTATTTATATTTTCTTTAAATTCTCTATATTTGTTTGGATTTAACATCAAATTTGAAATAAATTCAGAATTTGATTTTGAATTAATATCATTTTTTAAACTATCATTTGGTAATTGAATATTATTGTCTTTTTGATTTATTAACATAAATAATTAATTAATCTATTTTAAAATAATAATAATTTATAATTAAAAAATATAAATAAATATTCATTTATATTTATTTTACTTTATTCATAATTACTATCCATTTCTTTTCCTTCATCAAAAGCTTCATTACTTTTTAATTTTTCAAAATCTTCTTCTTTTATATTTTTCATAAATAATCTCCTTCTATTTGAATAAATCCAAATTCCAATACTACAAACACTAATTAAAATACTAATTAATACAAATATCATAAACCAACTTTCCCCAGTTAAATTAACATTTTCTCTAAATCCAACACTTTTATCATCATAATCAAAAACCATATTATAATTCTTTAAAATAGGTTCTCCTAAATTCCAATAATTATATCTAGTATCAATAATAATTTTACAAATATATTTTTTTTCTCCATTATATTCAACAAGTCTAAACAAATCATCCTTTAATAAAATTAATTGAAATCCTTGAATATTAAAAAGAATATCAGGTATATTAATAAATGAAAGTGAATTATTACAAATAATTTTACTATATGTATAATCATCATTATAATTATCAATAATTTCACATTTATTATCAAAATAAGGCATAAGAGAATCAAAAATTATTAAACCTTCAACATAAGGTCCTCTTATATCAGTATATCCTGTACTAAATGCAACTGATGAATGAATTTCAGTAAAATTTTCTCCTGTTGAAAAAGCAAGTGATCTCATTTTACAATGCCATTTATTTAAATATGGTATAAAACCTTCAACTTTGCATTTAAAATAATTATCTGACATTGTATATGGTATTTCATCAATATAAAATGAACCATGTGTTCTATTATAATATTCATGACCGAATAATTTTTTGTTTATTAGTTTATTATATTTTAAATAATCTATGAAACTAAATCTTGCATCAAATGACTCACTTTCATCTCTTTCTGGATATAAATATCCTAAACCTAAAATACCTTCAAAATTATATGATATTGTTGTATTCCATGTTAAAAGGAAATTAAATAAATATGATGGTTTATTATCAGAAAAAAAAACATAATCACCTACTTCTCTTAATTGCATTATTCCATTTCTATATTGTAAAGCAGTGTAATAATATGTATTTGATATTGATGTTTGAGATGATGTTATATTATAAAATTTAGTAAACATTGCTGTTTTTGCTGGGTTTGAGACAATTAAATACATTTCTCCTGTATCATATACTAAATTAAAACATTGTTTTGGTATTCCTATACATAATGGAATTGACATTATATTATAAAATTCGTCATAACTGTGAAAATTTGATGAATTTAGATTTCTTAATTTATTTGAAATATTATTTATTTGTTTATATTCTATTTTTTTCATTGGAAATTTTATACATAATGAATATGATGTTAGTGAAAGGAATAATATCAATAAAAATATGATATTTGGAGAATTTATCATAATTAATTTTCTTTAATAAATTTTGAAAAAAAAATTAAAAAACAAAAAAATTTAAATAAAATAAAAAATTAAAAAAAACAAACAGTAAAATCATTTAATTCAATTAAATAACAAAATTTTACATCCATATAATTTAATATAAATACTATAACCCCTAAAAATTTTCTATAAAAAAAAGTAAAAAATGCAAGGAAAAAGTTTAAAAGATGTCTTTCATTCATTTACAGGTGGAAAACCAGAAATGGA